>OZ020279.1:14885176-14955404 GCA_963971205.1 Aethes cnicana | reverse complement strand
CGACCCCCTCGCCGCCGCCGCGCTGCGAGCGCGCCGCCGGCTGCTCCGCGACCACGCCGCCACCGTCGTGTAGCCGGCCGGCTCGGGCTGTACTACCAGGAGAGCGGCGCCCCCCGACCCCCTGGCCGCCACCGTCGTGTAGCCGGCTTCAAGCTGACTCAGATCCACCACTAGTGTCTCTCCGGCGATACCTGTGTCGACCCACTCATGATATTGGGTTCCGCTACCACCTCGATCTCGGCGTACTTTCGAACTCTCAAACTCTTATCTTTGAATTTAGTAAAATAGTCCCGAATAGAGGACTTATTACCCGACTGTGCCCAGCAGTCGTCTCCATTGCAAATATTATTATTATTGACCATCCTTTTTTTTAACCTTAGGAAAATGCATTTACGCGTCCCGTCCGGTTGGGGGTCCAAGACGGGTATAACGGACTCCTAGGCAGATGGCCCTATCCGCCCGGACTACCGTCTAAAAACCCAAGGGTTTGGCCCCATGCCGCGTAATGACGGGGTGCGGGATCGCCTTAGCGCACACAACCACTGCCCCGTCGCGGCCGCCCGCCGCAGCAGGACTAGACCAGAGCCCCCCCCCCCCCCCCTTCGCTGGAGGCGTACCGGGGAAACGAGTCATGCCAACCAGCCAACGACTTGACCCACGGGCAATGAACCCCCCGATTCACCACCGCAACGTCAACAACGGCAACGTCCCAACTCGTTTCCTCCGCAACGCCCTTTGCTTAAATCAAATGGACGTGCAAAGAGACACTCCAAGGCCAAAGCCTCCCCCCTCCCTCGTCGGGTCTTAGCCATCAGCCATCAATACCAGGAGTATTTAAGGAGTATTATTGATCGATGCCCAGGGTGCACCGGCACCAAGCACCCCCGTTTCCCAAGACGAATCCAAAGAACCCACCTTTCAGCCTCTAACAGTTGGCTTTCTCTTTGTATTAGTGTTCAGGATTAACAGCCATGAGATGGGAGATGAGATTTGGTCTAATGAATAAGTTTTGTTATTCTTAATTTTGTATTTCTGCTAAGATATCTGGACACTAAAACTTCGTGAAGGGTGCACTGCACCGTAAGGAATTAATTTTCCCCTCTTCGCTGGTGCTAGTGTCAGTTCAGTACGGTGCAACCTAGGTACCGGAATTTTTCAACTCCTTGATAACTGGTACCTCCTATATAAACGCGAAATGTTTAGCACGTGTAATTTTGTTACGTTTCAAGTGGAGGTATTCTATTATGCTTTTATATGTATGTTTTGGAATAAAGTATGCCGTACGTAAAAAAAAATTGAAATGTTGTCAATCGTTGCAGTCACTTTGTATTCATATTTATTTCATTACTGTATAATCCTGTACATTTTGCTTTAAGCACAGAATAAGTAATAGTACTAAGTTAGTTAGACTGCAAGCCCCCAAAGTGGCCATCTCTTTCTATCGCATGCAGCGCGCTATTTCGGAGGCCCCGCCCTAGCGCTGGGGCTGGCGCACTCGAGAATATATTAAATTATGCGTCTAGTATTAGTACATAGGTTAGCTATAATAGTGTTATTAACAAAATATATATTTAAGTAAGTTGTTTTTTTTTTATTAATAAACCCTCGACTACACAGATGCTAGATCGTAATCCAAATATATAAAACTCAAAGGTGACTGACTGACTGACATAGTGATCTATCAACGCACAGCCCAAACCACTGGACGGATCGGGCTGAAATTTGGCATGCAGGTAGATGTTATGACGTAGGCATCCGCTAAGAAAGGATTTTGCAAAATTCCCACGGGAACGGGAAAAAACGGGATTTTACTTTTTAATATTTCTGCGAATACGAAGTTGCGGGGAAAAGTTAGTTTACTATAAAGTTGTCACATACTTTATACGTCAATTTATGAATCTGCTAAATTCAACAGTCACAAAACTGCATTATCAAAATATACTAGCCGTCGTCCGCGACTTCATCCCGCGTACATAGAATTTGCGTACCCAATGATACTATAGTGTACATACAGTTATTGTTATTATTCTTCGAGAAAAAATAAATATCTGGGTTGTCTTGAACTACCTCCATACCAAATTTCATCATTTTACTCTTTACCAAATCATTTTACTGTTGTTGTTACCTAATACAACCCTTGCCATACAATATATTTTTGGCATAATTCAAATGTCATACCATATTTGACTCTTGCGACGCGACGTACATGAAGAGTATACGCGCGCGCGTGCATTCGCTAGCAGTGCGCGGCAACCACTAATCATCACGTCATGGTGCGAAGCCGGCGTGTACTTGTATTGAGCGCGAACAAATCAGAGTGCGCCGCGCCTGCTTTAAGCTCTGAAGGCCGTCAAATAATAATAATAATCATCATCATTTCAGCCGAAAGATGTCCACTGCTGGACATAGGCCTCCCCCAAGGCGCGCCACTCAGACCGGTCCTGTGCCACTCGTATCCATCGCGCTCCCGCGACCTTTACAAGGTCGTCACTCCATCTTGTTGGAGGCCTACCGACAGCTCGTCTACTGGTTCGTGGACGCCACTCCAGAACTTGCCCCATCTTAAAGTTAGATGAACACAGATAACGACGTTTTTTAAAAATTTCAAGACATTAAAATTTAAAGGTGAAGACAACCTTTGAGAAGCGAAGTGACTCGTTTATTACTTCATTTTTTCAACATTCTTGATACCATTAACTTACCGTGAGTGGTGCTTTAGCGAATTTTACTCGGTGCAGTCTTAACGTAAGTTTTGATTTAAATGAATCTGTCCATCTGTTTTGACGTGAAGGAGGACAAACAAAGAAACAAACACATGATGATGATGACGACACAACAATGATAATTATGATGCTGATGATGATGAAATATAGCTTACGGCCTATTCTCAGACCTACTGAACATACACTCCAATTTCATAAGAATCGGTCGAGCCGTTTCAGAGGAGTTTGATGACAAACACTGTGACACGAGAATTTTATATATCAGAAAGATAGATATTAGTATGGATTGCTCGTTTAATAGTTTAACCCTTTACCAGGCCAAGGGATATTCCACCCACATCTTATATCGGTTACCGTTCGGTCAGGTTTTAATTTAACTCCAAACCACCTACAATAGTTATTTGTTATGCAAGGCTGCAAAGTTTTTGTTTGCTGTGAGTGCGTGATTGAGACCCGAATGAACGAAGGATTCTAGGGTTGAAATATAGAATCCTGAGTGTAACGAGGGTTTCAAGGCACGAGACAGCAAACGACTTTGCTGCTGAGCGCAACACAAAATTTTTCACCTCACGCGCGATTTTTCGGGAAGAAGACTTAGTTCGGCGTCACGTACAGTTTGTGCCAACTCTGGAGGTGTTAAATTCGTATCTTCATCGCTAGAATCGCTCATATTTTCTTTATTACTTCGTATAGGTATTCTAATTTACAAAACCAGCAATCTAAAACTTTTTTTCATTTTTATTTTTTAATGTTTTTTTTTCCGGAGGTTGCGTTCCAAATCACTCCTACTCGTACTTCAAGATTCAATTATTCATTGAATACAGTTAAAATATACACATATTTAAGTATTTTTGTGATAAAACATAGTCAAATAATGAAATACATCTGAAACTGTGTATTATTAATATAATTTTATTAATGATGATATTAAGTAAATTGAACCTTTTTTTTAATAAAACTCACGACGAATTGCGTTTCAGAACGTATCGTTGTTTTTTTTATTAGTACGAAGTACGAGTAGGAGTGATTTGGAACGCAACCTCCGGAAAAAATAAATTAAAAAAAAGTTTAGGATTGCTGGTTTTGTAATTTAGAATACCTATACGAAGTAATAAAGAAAATATGAGCGATTCTAGCGATGAAGATACGAATTTAACTCCTCCAGAGTTAGCACAAACTGTACGTGACGCCGAACTAAGTCTTCTTCCCGAAAAATCGCGCGTGAGGTGAAAAATTGTGTGTTGCGCTCAACAGCAAAGTCGTTTGCTGTCTCGTGCCTTGAAACCCTCGTTACACTCAGGATTCTATATTTGAACCACTCGCTTCGCTCGTGGCTCAACCCTAGAATCCTTCGTTCACTCGGGTCTCAATCACGCACTCACAGCAAACAACAACTTTGCAGCCTTGCATAACAAATAACTATTGTCAATCCCTGAAAATATATTTTATGATCTTCATTCACAACACGCTTCTAAATTGCGTAATATATCTTTGGCAGCCGTTTAAATTCACTTGAACGCTAATTTCAGTAAACTACGGAGAAATTCGAACACTTTCCATAATTTCTATGAAACAGAAGTAAATAGGTCGAACATTTTTTTGATATTTTGTAGATTTTGAGTGTCGAAAGCTAATGTAATCGTAAACATTGCTTATTTCATTATTTATTGACATTTTGAGACTGTCGCCTATCTATACAATTTATATTTGTATGACAATGGAGGCCATACATGTAATGTTGCTATTTCTCATGTACTTAGAGCTAGTATTTAGGTTTTAATCTATCTAACACTTGGCTCGACAACGCACCATACACGCGACCATCGCCGCCGGCAGCCGGAGGGAACTGTCCCCACGCCCGTCCCACTCACCCGGTCGTGACGTATGCGCACGAGACAAAGATAGCATTAGTCAATACACTACATCCCTTATTTGTTTTAATGAAACTTTACTGATTCTTGAACATAGAAAATAAATATAAATGTGTTACCTGAGTGAGAATCAATAGCATGAACCTAAACAATTCTTAAATTTAACTTTATTGTGTAGGAGTACACGAGCAAATGATCCTTTAAAGATTTAGCAAGGATCACTTTCTGAATATTGGTTTCCTTATTTTCTCCAATCTTCTTTAGACGTAATTCATTGCTTGTGAAAACATAATGTACCTATCGCATCATTGCAAGTTTCTAGATTATACTTATTGTGCTTAGTGTATATATGTACTACAGTATGTGGATCCCGTAATTCCCAATAATTTTCCTTTTACTAGACCTTTCCATTTTCCTCCGTAATTCGGTCTCCACTCGTATATCTTATATCCCTATCCTCCTTGTTTTCTTAAATTTCAGTTATCATTGGTAAACTGCCGTTTGTTATAAAATAATTCAGGCGGAGCTTTTTCCGTAACGTAAATAACCAGGTACTTTCCAGATCGTATTTTTCAGTCTGGTTGATTTTTATATTTTCGTCTTCTTCAAAGTGATCCTAAACTTCCTTCAGAGATACCCTGGTCTGGTTTTGATTAGAGCACACGCACGATTTCGATTAAGGTCCAAATAATACATTCAGGCCCTTTTTCATTGTCAGTAAAAACTATAGCAAAATTCCTGATACCATCAAAAATAAACAGTTTTTTTTTTTATGTAGCCTAAACACCACCTTAAAACACTTTTACTTGAGAAATGTTACGAGTCAACTATTTTCTGAACGATACAGAAATTTTATATCTATGTTTTATGTTTTCTCTTAATGAGTTTATGATTTCATTGTAACCTATAAACACAAATAAAACAGGTATTAACAAAGACTTATGCATAAATATTGGCTAAGTAACAATAAAAATAATATATTTCTCTTTATGGATTTTAGCCAACCAATTCTGTTATGTATTTTGTTTTAATTATTTATAAGTATTTGTATATCATGTGACATTTAATCAAATGGACCTCTCTGGATTGATGGTACTTCTTCGTCTTCAGTAGTACTTACTACATATTTACGTTATACATTTATTTTATTTAGTTATGAATGAAATATACATAGCTAAAAGTACAATACACAATACATTATTTAGGTAAATTATTATTATTATTATTATTCGAATAATAGGCGAGCAGCAATCTGGTGCTGGTATGCCTATATCACAATGTTCAGTATAGTCCTTTTTTTTTTAAAATATAGTTTTAAATAAATGTTCACTGTATTCACTTTGAATTATGGTACTAAGATGAATTTTTCGTGTCCAAACCGGGTTCATGTTTCAAACTGCTTCTTGAATTTAGGACCTTTATGCAATAAACATGATGGAATAAAAATATATGATTTAATATGATATCAAGGGATTCGAAGGGCTTGCGATCAGTTCTAATCTCTTGCCATAAAATAATATTTGAATCGGTTTCATTGTCCAAATCAGTGCGAAACATTTTTTTCCGTTTAGCAGAAGCGTCTCTTGGCCATTCGAGCCCTATATCGGTCTTCCTGAGCTAGAACCTCTCCTAGTTCTACCGGTATAGCGTATGGAATTAAGATTGTGCGGTCATGATATTGAGTTAGGATATTTATTACAGCAGGTTTTAAACATTTCAATGCTTATTGTTGGTTTGTTCTCCTTTTTTAGAGGTATGTGAATCCTCCTGTAAGGCTATTGATATGAAGGTTACATTATCATCTATTCGGAGATGTACGTGTATCTTTCTTCGTATGTGTAGGTATGTGTATCTTTGAAATTTGGTTTATTTTATAATTTGTTAATTGACCGAGCTTCGCGGCTGTGTCTCGTCAACTTCGGCAAAATACTTTTGTGTCCGGATTTCAGGATTTTGTTTGTTCTCCTCTACAGGTCGCATTTATCAACTGATTCTTGCAAAATTTTGTGAGTAGCTTCGAAGACTAAGTAAATAGTTTTTTTTTTTTTTTTTGTAGTTGCACTAGTTTATATTTGGTAACTTATATTGAGTCAGACGTTGAGTGCTCCCCGTTCCATGATGCTTATTTTCCTTTGTATCTTCAGAGATAGCGTATACGTTTAACGCGTATTGTAGCTTCGTTTCCATTCCCCTTCTTTTTTTCTCTTTCGGGCTGCAATTCGTAAACTTTGCATTTTGTAAACGCAAAGTAAGTAGTCGTTGAGATTTGGCAGAATAGTCAGAAATACATCAAAACCTAGTGACTGACGTTTGCTCCGGGAATGTTATAGTACGGTTCTTGTAGCTCGAATCAAGCGACTCCGAGGTGTAACAGGTTCGCGTGCTCTTTTCTCAGTGTCTGTAATGTTTTCTACCAGGTATATTAGTAATGCCAGGCTTACACCGATTGACATCTCGGTCGAACTTGTCCAAGACCAGTTATGCTGAAGTTGACATATCTACTTTAACGGTTGCAGAGCGCCCTGCAACCAGCCAATTTAATGACCCAATTAGTAAATTGGTTTGGTTAGTGTCTCCGAGTTCATGTTATGTTAAATAACAAATATCATATCAATTAAGTGATCAGCGTTGCGCTGCTTATTTACTCAATAATAATTATGTACTTATTTAGTCAAATAGGTAGTGAAATAGTTCGATTGAAATTGAAATAAGTAGGTATGTAATTTTAATAATTTAAATACATATATTGTACTAAGATCAATGAAATGTACAACTAAAATTCGGTTATTTAGTCAAATAGTAGCTGTCAATTTATTGACCAGATTGACTACTAATCTGCTGAGATGTCAATTGAATGACCATGTTAATATTCTGCTGAGAAAACGTTTCATATGATCTCAATTGAATGATCAGATTGATAATCTGCTGATAAAACATTTGATATGTCAATTGAATGATACAGATTCGTGATCTGGTGATGTCGATTGAACGACCAGATTGATAATCTGCTGAGAAATCATTTCATATGTCAATTGAATGACCAGATTCGTGATCTGCTGATGTCGATTGAACGACCAGATTGATAATCTGCTGAGAAATCATTTCATATGTCAATTGAATGACCAGATTCGTGATCTGCTGATGTCGATTGAACGACCAGGTTGGTAATCTGCTGAGAAATCATTTCATATGTCAATTGAATGACCAGATTCGTGATCTGCTGATGTCGATTGAACGACCAGATTGATAATCTGCTGAGAAATCATTTCATATGTCAATTGAATGACCCAGATCGGTGATCTGCTTATGTCAATTGAATGACCCAGATTGGTGATCTGCTTATGTCAATTGAATGACCCAGATCGGTGATCTGCTTATGTCAATTGAATGACCCAGATCGGTGATCTGCTTATGTCAATTGAATGACCCAGATCGGTGATCTGCTTATGTCAATTGAATGACCCAGATCGGTGATCTGCTTGAATGCCGGGGCCTTTATTTATTTACAAACAACTTTGGCAAGACTGTTATTATATTACTTGTAATTTGTGCTATGACTAGATATATGTAATTATTTAAGAAAGTTAATCTCTATTTCTATTCTACTTGTGTACACTCGAAAGGGTAGAGTTAAGCGATAAGTACCTAAGTTTAAGCATTGACCATCTGTTTTCTTCTGTACCTTAACTCAAACACAATAAATCTTCATTCATTCATTAATTCATTCATTTAGTATATGAACCAAACATCGTACTATAGGGCAGGTTAACCAACTTATCTAAAATGCGTAAGTCATAAGCCAAAGCAGTTTCCACTCATTACTAAATACCTTATAGATAGGTATATATTGTCATCGCTCAAACAACATATTTATTTATATGTAATGTGATTTTACGTCTAATTGACGTGATAATGTCTTATAAATCAATGAACGCCGGCTGCTCGCACAAAAACATGACGCAATACGGTGCAAGCGAGAGCGCGGAACGAGCGATAGAGAGGCACGATCTTATTTGTTTTAATGAATCGATCGGCCTAAGCGTGACGTTATTACGTAAAATTATCATCCGTAGACTGACTTTATAGACAACCAATGTTTTCCAAAAGTAAATCAATTTAACAGAGTATCTCTGTTTCACGTCTGCTTTATTGTATGCTTATTGTAAACTTCTCATTGTTCAATATAATGTCAATTTAATGACCACTTTCCCGTATTCTTATAGGTAAATAATATTCTCCCTTTCCATAATAAAACTGTTGATTGAACAACCAGATTTCTTTCAATCTGCTTATCTTCTGCATTACCTAATAAGGTAATGCACAATACAAAAGGCTAGGTAGGTATATAAATCGGTACATATGTTGGGTACAGGCCAAGCAGTATTAAACCTGTTGTCCCCTGACTCCGATATTATTTAATTTTTTTAAACTCACTAGATTCTACCTATAGTGTACCTAGTCAGTAGATTTTTCAAGTAACAAATCCCACGTTTTCTTAATTGATTCTTACGTGGGTGCTCTAACTTCGTAACTTTACGTAAAATAATGACTAAACAATAAGCTTTAATCGCAGGTACGTAAATGCGTCATATGACGCGGGTAGGTAGATTTTAATCAATTCATGCGTTGTATTGTATCGTATACACTACAATACCCATGATTTTTTTTCTGGGTCCTTGGATCCCATCTCGAAGTTCTCAGATTTAAGTTTAAATTAGGGAATAAACATCCCTTAAAATGCAATGTTAGTACGTACCTATACATATATGTATTTTATACATATACCTAATGCAAATGTAACGTGAATTTTCATGTAATTTTTTTTTTAAAGGCCTGCTCAGTTTGTTGCTCTTCTTCTCAAGCAAATGAGAAGCGCTGGTAAATTCATTTCTAACGTGTAAAAGTGCCCCTAATTAGCCAATTTGCTGAATAAATGATCGATTGACTGGCTAGTTTTATACAACTAAGCCAGAGTTGAACTTTTCCATTTCATATTTGAATGAAGTGATCAGAGTCGGCAGCCAAGCATGTCAGTATAACGTAACTTGTGAATCAAAAATATACCTAACAAAAAACGATTAGTTTTTATTCATGGTCAAACAAAGTACACCTTCGACACGAGGCCGTTTTAGACCATGCCGGGGCCCTTGAGCACAACAATTTGGGGCCCTTTTGGAATGTAAAGAAAGCGAATCATACTAACACCAGATTCTACCCGCGACTTCGCTTGCATGGAACTTGGTTCGGTTACTATTCCCGCGTTCCCGCGAGAACTATGCGTTTTTCCGGGATGAAAAGTAGCCTAATGTTCTTCCCATAGACTATCAGTTCAGCGGTTTAAGCGTGAAGAGGTAATAGATAGACGGACAGAGTTACTTTCGCATTTATAAATTAGTATGGATGTTTCTGCTATTATTTTATATTTTTTTACTGACCGTGCTTCGGATCGGGCCCCGTGTGCCATTGTGGTAAAGACTGCACTGCTTAGACACCTTTACTTGTCGTTGGCGTGATGGGCACGTCGGTGCACGGCAACTTTGTCTTCTTGGCTTCTTCGCGTCCAAAGGATTAAGTAAGAGGCTAACCCGGAGGTTAGTAATCTTGGTGCACATGGACCTAAGCAGTTTCCAAAGTCTTAACGCATTCATTGCCTCGCTACGCCGCTTAGTACAACACGACTCGACTAATATGGCTCGCGGCGAAGTACGTACGCCATAGGGTATTATACACCATCCAAGGAAAAATCGGGACGTACTGATTTATGATAGATTATATAAAAATAGGCCGTCTTTCGGCTGAAATAATGATGATATAAAAATACTACCCAAAACATCGACTTTTAATCATAAAAATGCATAAATAATTTTAAAATTACATTTATAAAATGTTGTTTTTTAATCTGTCCCAAAACGGTAGGCGCCATTTTGTTAGCTGCTGTGACGTCACTTCTACTGTTGAGAAGCTGGGTACGCCCATGTTGACACCAAGTTTCATGTACAGTCGACGTCAAAGAGGTATTTACACTTGGAACGGAATAGGGTGCAAAAGTGTAAACATCTCTTTGACGTCGACCGTAAGCCCTACTCCTACCCTACACGGTCTAATATAGATGACCAAGGGTGGGTTGATTCAAGCACAGTTAATGGACTCATGGTCGTTAAATATGGCCGCCGAGCTGTCATTCCATACAGAAACGTCATTTTATCACATAGTAAATTATTTAAAGAGCGCTGCTTAGTTAACGGACGGTTTGAATTGATTCAAACCTCATCATCCGTCCTCACCCTAAGTTATCAATTGCAAATAATTTTCAAATTTTGATTTACGATTTTTTACAAGTAGGTACATATATTATTTGGATGGATATCTGAAAGGTTGCCATTTACTGAGTGCCAATGTGACATGGTGTAATATTTATTTATAAAATATTATACATAGTATAGAATTTCAGTATAAACCCGAGATGGAGATTGTATTTGTTATTTGTTTCTAATAATAAATAAGCCCATAAGATGTATTCTACATTAAATATGATAGTTACTGAATTCAAATCTTATAGTCTATTCAGATTTAAATAAATAATATATGAACGAGATAAATGTCCAAGTAGAAATAGCGCTGGTTGAGAGAAGTAGAAATAGAAGAACAACATGGGATGCAAGAGGATCAGAAAGGTGGGAAATGCGAATTAAGACCCAAAATGATATAAAAAGCTAATGTTTATTAACAAGTCGCTCACAACACAAGTCTACACTCTACACTAAGTAAGAATGTGAAATACGATGTCATATTCAATACTTCCATATATAATATTTAAATACATACTATGTCTCTGGAAAATACAAAAAGATCACGACGAATAAAGTAAGGTAAGAGAAATAGTGGATGTTCTGAGTGAGTGTACCGTGTCGTTCGGCAAAGAATATGATCAGCGCGGCTTGCGGCGGCTGGTGGGACTGAATCATATTCTTTTCGCTTCGACATTTGCCAACTTTTTCCGAAAGCTTCGCTTCGGCACCGACTTCTTTTCGGCACCCACCGGGCGGTCGGGATTTTCGGCTACGCCATTTCGAAAGGACTTTTCAATCAAACATTTTCAAAACTTCAACACAGTTAGTTTCAAGGAACTTCATCCTTTACTTCTTGTTTCAATACCTTTTCAAACAAACAAAATCAATATTAGACTTAGTGTTAAAACTTTATTAGTTCTAATTTTACATCCTAGAGGCAACTATGCCCCGGTCGGGGCGATTACAGGCTAACTTATATCTAGACCCTTTCCGTATCACGTCCATTTCAAACATAAACGAGATTTCCTCGCTGACTTGGTACCAGGACGTGCGATCGTGGCGAACGATCGACAGTTATACCATTTTATTTACAAAATCCACATAAAATTAACAATATTCGATTAACTAGACCGTCCTACACAGGTATCGTATTAAATGCACAAAGGGGGCCAGCGGGCACATTATGGGGGGATGTATCAAAACCTAGGGCATGTCTCAAGTTGACCTCAGCATCACGGACTTATTAATAACGACCTGCAAAGTCAAAGAGGGAGGTAACCAGGGTGTTCACGAGCACCAATGCGGTGTAGCGCCGGTGCTTTGCAATCAATTCCACACATTACAGCTCGTCAATGTTTCTCTGACATGGTCTCAAACATCATGACATATGGTTTCTATTAAATTGATTGACAAGCACCAGATAAATGCAAATATGAAATAATAAGAGAAAACTTATACCTAACAATTATACAAAATAAATTCAAACCAATTAGGTATTCTCGATTGCTCGGAGACATTTGCTGTTTTTGGAACGTCTCATTTATTTTGCTACTTATATTAAAAGCGCGGACATCAGACACTAAGTCTTCTTTGGCATGTATGAAAATATTCATGCTTCAAAGAGACACCACTCGAATTTTCGATGAAGCCTCAAATCTTTAAATTCATGTTCTAGCTAGACCTTACTTCAATGTTTTCATGTCTACTCGCTAATATGGCCAATGGTTGTCATGCCTTCAAATATCATGCAAGATATTTCTACGGAATGAAAGTAAATAAGAAGAGGTCAAAATTAAACAGGAAACTCGAAACAGATATATGTAGAATTGTATATTATAATTTTACAGTGTAAGTGCAAGCGTATATGCATGCATTTTTCCGAAAATTCCGTCAATTAAGATTATGTATATTTAGACAGTTGTGTGAATGAAGAATAATAATGTAAAATCATTCCCATAATGATCCAGTAACTTTATACATCAGCGTGTGCGTGAAATCCGGTAGTTCTGATTTTTTGCAGGCTTGTTCATGATCTTGGCCTAATGTATAATCCAAGTTTGTGACCTCGAGCGCCGAACGCAACTTTGTCAAAAATATTATCATAAACAAGTCTGAAAAAAATCAGAACTACCGGATTTCGCGCATACGACTCCATATTTTCAAACGACAAGGTTACTGGATCATATTCGACCGTAGCAATGAACAATGTTGTAACTACATTTTGGCGATTTTCGTTTTATTACATCAAACATCTTAAAATGATGTTATGTACATCTCTGCGAAATTTTAAATCGAAAATGACAATGTCGTATGTGTTTACCGCACGCCATTAATAATGTCGTATGTGCCAGGTACTACATTTTTAATGGATTTTAATTTCTTTTTTTTTTGTCGGATGTGTCAGAACATTATTTCCTGCTTGAAGATAATAAATAACGATGACAATTGACCACTGGTACATCGAAGTGCTGAAGTGTATATACGAAAACGCCACTATGTCCGTTCGACTACAGATCCAGACCACGAAGCCTATGCCACTGCAGCGGGGAGTCAGACAAGGAGATGTGATCTCTCCGAAGCTGTTCAGACGGCAATGGAGAGGGCTATGCTCGGGATTTCTCTTCGTGATAGACTCAGAAATGAGGATATCCGCAGTAGAACTAGGGTCACCGGCATAGTCCGAAGAATTGCGAGCCTTAAATGGCAGTGGGCGGGACACATTGCTCGCAGGGCTGATGGCTAATGGGGCCAGAAAGTTCTGGAGTGAGGTCCGCAAACCGAAAGACGAGCTGACGATACGTGAATCCGCCCAATCGTGAATTTATGTTTATCTTATCATTGAAGTCACCCAGTGGTGTTTACGTCACATGAAGACCATCGCGTAAACATGTGAAACGTCATAAAAAAATCTGAATTATACAATCAGGTTTACTACCCAACTATTTTAATGTCGTAACTCATCATTCGTTGTTACCTAACTCCCCGAAATAATGTTGTAACTGGCACATACAACATAATTCAGATTTGAAAGTTACCTACCACATCCGACAATAACGTTAAGCGATTTTAGGGTTAACAATGTTGCATGTGCACTTTCTCAAAATCCTTAACTTCTTTTCAAAATTTGTTCTTAAGACTGCGTCAGGTATTCAAAATTAATATATCATGCCAAATTTGGTCAAGGTACGTTGATTATAGTTCATTTTATACACATTTGAAACTTTTAACGGCCGTCTTGTGTAACGATTTATCACTTACGACTTTGTTAATTGCTACGGTCTTATTAAGTAAATGCTCAACATGCCAAATGAGATAAGCAAAACCAAAATCTATGGTAACTTAAGGTAAAAGATGACATAGTGACGTAGTGTATTTATAGCCTATAGGCGATCTAACATAAAACCAAACTTGATAGAAGATCTCTCTCAAAGTTATTTAATCACTTATCGGCTGCCTCAGAAACCAGTAATAGTTTTATGGTGAACTCAACATTAAGTATACTAACAATGGTAGATGTGTTCTACAAAAAATATGTCACACATCTTTGTGGGGCAACACAAGTCGAAATCAATCCAAATATAAACTCGTATCATAATACTTTCGGGATTAGCTGAATATGTGAGTGTAACAAGTATCATCCAAGGCGGCCAACAAGCACAGTAGTCGAGCCACGGTCTACCCAGGTCGGTTGCGCACGGTGTCCGCGCTAGCGTTCGGGATGGTAATAGGACTTACGCGGCGAGTAGGAGCGCTCGCGCTCGTAGCGGCGCGAGCGGCGGTAGTGCGGCGAGGGCGAGCGGTGCCGGTAGCCGCGCTGGTAGTAGTCGCGCTCGCGGTAGCCGCCGCCGCCGCCGCCGCCGCCGCGGTAGTAGTAGTCGCTGGAATACACACCATTCATATAAATACGTGACCGATCAATATGCGCTAATACCTCCATTTTCGGATAATCAACCCGTGTGTAGGTAAAAACCTACCTAAAGTTACAGTTCCATTTGTGCAGCCTGGGTGGCGTGTCTAAAAAATCTACAGCTAAGTGGCAGGGTGCAGTACCTCCGTGGATGGCTCCCAAACCCATCCTTAAGGCCGTTCCCTGACCCAGCATCGTCAAATTGCTCATTTAAGATCATACTTTTCTAAGAAATGATAGAAGTTAAAAATTTGAAAAAACATGTTATATTTGATTATATCACCCTTACATTGACAGCTTTCGTTACACGTTTCACGAAACTTCGCGCGCTCCAATTTAATTCCAAAGTAACCTCTAATAACTCGGACCTTTAATCCAACTTTAATCCAGTATATTATATCAAACAGTGTAAAAGTAAATTATAACAGAAAAAATATCCATATTATATGCATACATGGACAGCTTTATAAATGCCATGTTTTTAGACGGTATTTTTAAAGAAAATAAAATCATTCTTTTGTGTTTTTTTTTTCGTATATAACAGGTGCCTAATTAATAACCAAGTATTACTACTATTTCATTCTCGTAACGTAGTGTTGCTATATTGACATTTTCAAAACCCTCCAGTTTTTGACTTCTGCAGGCAGATGTACCGTTGTCGGACTCCAGGCGGCGGTGACCACTTGCCGATCTAAAGTTTTCCGAAAAATATCTAAATAACTTACTCTCTATCACCACCTCGACCACGCCTGTCGTAGCCGTTGTCACCTCTTCCGCTGACGCTGAAAAGTTAAAAGAATACTTTAGTCACTTGCTGCTTTCGAAAATAATAAAGTATAGAGACACGGTCGAATGTGTATCGAAACATGTGCGAACAGGCCTTTAGCAAACCAACTAGTCTTTTTGCTGGCTTGCCCTAGTCTGCTCAACGCTCATTAATCTACCAACCCATAGGAACCGTACACGTCATTATACACGCGACAGTAATTCAAGTCGGATATTTTAAACCATCCATGGAAAAATAAACTAGGAGGAAATGTCAAGTGGGCGTTCCCTGCGCGCCAAACATTAAGTCCGGTGCGACTGCTTTGAAGCTCGCCTGACATTAGTCTGCTAATCACTGCCGTGACAGATATTCGCCAACGTCAATTGCAAAAAATATTAATATCGCTTTGAAAGTAGTAGATACAAAAATGTGGGGTTGCCAATAACTAAATTAAAAAACCTGACGGAGCTATCATGAAGTTCTGTGTTATTGAGCTATATTCAATCAGTTGCTAGACATTCGAATGTCGTAGTCAGTGCAAGAATCCATACTAATATTATAAATATGAAAGTGTCTGTTTGTTTGTTTGTCCTTCCTTCACATCGCAACGCGAGGCGAGGACCGATTTGGATTCAATTTGGTATAGAAATAGTTTTAGACCCGGGCTATAACATAGGATACTTTTTATTTATTTTACTAACTTTAAAAATTAAAAACCTAAAAAACATGCTTCGAATCGATAGCTTCTGTAGGTAAAATATCGTCACGTTTAGCTTGACCCTATATACAGTAAATAAATTGTAATATATCTGCTTACGTAATTAATTAATTTACTACTACTACTACTACTAAGTTGGGGTGGTATTAGTTGAGTGATATTGATATGGTTAGTTAATTAATTGTTTCAAATATTATTTACACGCTTCTAGCCGCGTCGAATTCGGTTGGCGGCGTACAGCACGGCACAACTTAGAAGGCCCGCTGTGAAGAGTCTATTTTTGCTTAATCCACGCGCCTTCCAAGTTGTGTAAACCCACAAGTGTTGTAAGTTGTGTACCGCGGCAACTATGAGTTTTCCGGGATAATAAGTAGCCAAAACAAAATTAAATCTAAATCGGAACAGCGGTTTAAGCGCGTGAATAGGTAACAGGCAGACAGACAAGAGTTACTTTCGCATTTATAATATTAGTAAGTATGGATTCATACAGTACTATTCAATATAAAGTGGTGAACTTCTACGGACATAAGAGTACTATTTTGACGCGATCTTGACGGTCAAGGGTCGATTTCACGTTACGAATTAATATGACACTTTTTGTGGATTTTTTTAAACTCCCTTTTTTTTTTACTTCTAACTACTTCTACTGACTAGTCTAACGAAGTTTTAAATTCACAGTGTAAAAACATAGTGCTCGTCACGATATATTGGCAGAAAATCGAAATTTGTGTGACACGAATGAGTTTATTGCTACACTAATGAAATTCGTTTGATTACGAATGAAGTGTAGGTGACACTAATGATGAACTTATTAGATATTTGTAATCCTTCAGTTCCGCATATGTTTCTCTAGAAGGTGGTTTCTTAAAAGTAAGTAGTAAAGCTAATGCAAAGCAATGTAGTGTTATAATAGTTATTAGGAAAGGAATGTATAAAAATAGAAACAACATTTTGATTAATATTTTTTCTTTTAATTAGTCACTAGTTTCTAAACAACATATTCTCTGTAGTAATTAACTATTTGTGTAATTTTGTGTGTAATCTTTTTTCACTTCTTGGTTTTTCGGGTCTCGGTTCTTCTTTTTACTTCTTTCTGGTAAATAATCAGTCTACATCATCCTCAGTCTACAATTAGTTTTTGATCATCAACTTTTTTTTTTAATTTTACAAATTTCTTTACACATATATTTTCTCTGGATTTTAATTATTTGTATATATTGCAGTAACACCCTTTTCTAATTTTTTGGTTTATTCAGTTACTTAGTAATCAGTCTTAATCAATTTTAGTCTATGACTCTTTATTTGACACCTTATTGTAATTCTGTCTATATTTTTCTTATCTTAATCAGTCGTTTTTGCTTATTATTCTCTTATCTTAATCAGTTATTATTGTTTTTTTTCTTATATTAATCAGTCATTTGTAGTTATTATTCTCTTATTTTAATTATTTATTATTTCTAGCTATACCTCTTTTACTAGATTTATTCATGAACTCTTTAATAATCAGTAACAGCACTCTCACATCCCATACTTCTGTTTTAATTACTTCCTCTTTCTTTTACCTATTTGTTTTTTCTTTTTATTTTTGCTCGTGGTATCGGTATTATCACTTTTATTAATAAATTTGAAGAATTCTTGTTCATGTGCAGAAACCTTTTGCTTGTTATATAGGAAAGTCTGATTTGTCCAGTCTCCTTTTACTCTTGCTAGAGTTGTTACAGATTGACTGATTTTGTCTGTTATATGTGTTCCTGAACTTGAGGGTATTACACGATTTTGCGGGTTGGTGTACTGAATGGAAATATCACTCAACACTTTGATTCGTTTCTCTGGTACAATTGTAACGTTTTCAACAACTGGTAAGGTAGCGGTCTTATAGATTTTATGCAATTGCATACATTTGTCATCATGAGAACAAGTTTTCTTAACGCACAGGAAACAGCTGAGTTTTCTGAACTCAAGAAATTCAGATTCAGAATTCCAGATGACTTGATGTACCGACATTGTACCCTTAAAGGGAGATATGTCTTTGGGAAGAAGAATTTCTTTCTCTATAATCTCATGTTCTTCAACTACTCTTATCTCAATATTTTTGACATTTGCTTTGACAACTTCTGTGAATGTTGAAAAATCTCCAACGTCGCGTCCACATTTGACCTGATAATCGGCAGTTCTCTTTACCACGGCACCAATGCCATCAGGAGCGCCTTTTCCATGTCCGGCCTCTTGGTAGTTCCAAGTCACTGATTTTAAAGATGGGAAGTCATTGCAGAGCTGCGATATTACGTAAAATATCTGTTTATTTCTATATTGACTGGTTGGGCTATCGGTTAAAATGTGTACGGTGGTAATATTCGGACATTTTTCAAACACAAATTCTAACGCTCTCTGTAGATGCGCCCAAACCGCTGGTGCATCGTGGCGTGTACATTCGCTGACCGTGCATAGAGAATAAGGAACAGTTTCTCTTTCTTCCTTGCAATAAGCCACCACAGTATGAAGTGACACTTGTCCTCGACTGCCTCCAAAGTGCAAGCTTTGCACTTCTTCGCCAAATTTGTAAGAGTAATTTTCCGAAAAGTCCATGTGTAATATTGTTTCGGTATCGTTCAGGGATTCCTTTAACTGTGTAATAGCTTGGTATTGATTGAGGATGTTCACAGTGTGACTGAAAAGTTGTGGCAGAGACTGCTCTAGTTTATTTATTAGATCTTTAGGTTTTATTTTTCTTGCAAATTTTTTCACTATGTTTATTTCCTTAGAGCCCACTTTCTTTTTATCTCTGCACCATTCGTGATACACAATTTCCTCCTGGTTATTAAATTCTGTGTATGGTATGACTTTATTTTTGCAGCATTCACAATTTCTAGCAACACACTTTATGCTATATTTATTGCAACAAAGAACATCTAACATATCCTGTGTATTTTTCAGTTCAGTTATTTTGTTTTTCTTTAAAGCCAAAATCATCAGATCTGTGTTTGTATGTTTTGTACACGCACATGTATCCCTGTCATCTCGGGGCAAGTATACCCAAAACGGACGTAGTCTTGAAAACGTTACGTAACTTATGATCACATTAGGGTTCTCATCTCGAAATTTTTTGTGCAAGTTCTTAACGGAATCCAGCAAATAACGGCGCTGTTTCTGGATTCCATATTTTTTTACGTATTGTTTTTTTCCTGCGCCAATACGACTGTTTATATCATCTTCGTAAAATTTTTTAATTAAGTCTTGGACGCTGTCACTACCCTGTTTAATTTTTTTCTCAAATATGTCACGTAAGCATTTCTTACGAAGATCCAACTTAGTTTTACCTTTCATTTTACCAGTTGTTTTTGACTGAACTGAGGTTTCTTTAGTATTGTCTGTACCGTTCGATGCATCAGTTTCAAAAGGTGATACAACGGAGTTTTGTTCTTCACAGCCTGTTTCGACTTGATCGTTTTGCTTTTCTTTCATTTTGTTTATTTTTCTTATTAATATTCTGCATCTATTTTGGTATTTTTTAATAATAAACATCATTTCTTTTTTTTCTTTGGTGTGTGTGTACCTTAATGCCTTTATTTTCTTCCGCCATTTTTGTTTCATATTTTCTTCCTTCTTTTTTTGGTTTTTGTTAATTGCACTCAAAGGATCAGAAGCTTCGCGATCACCGTCTACTTCTTCACCAAATTTCACTGCTTGTGTAACTGTTATTTCTTGAATTTTCCGTTCTTTCGCTTTCTTCTCTAAATATCTTTTAGAATTTTCTCGCCATAGCTTTCTTTGTAATCTCTGTTCCCTTGGAGACATTTCATCGATACTTTTGATTTTTTTTTCTTGTTTTCGTTTTAGATAAGCCTCTTTTTTTTTTGCTTTTTCAAGGGCATACTTTTCGGGGTCATTTCTTATTTGTTTATATTTTTCTCTTCTTGCAACTCGCCTTCTTTCTAACTCTTTTTCACTTTTATTACT
Organism: Aethes cnicana; assembly: GCA_963971205.1. Lineage (NCBI taxonomy): Eukaryota > Metazoa > Arthropoda > Insecta > Lepidoptera > Tortricidae > Aethes > Aethes cnicana. The sequence goes on along the minus strand of OZ020279.1, from coordinate 14,935,172 downwards.
TTTTTGTTTCGCCATTTTTAAACCTACAAACAGAAAAATTTTGAAAGCTATTAAAGAATTTAATAAATACCACTTACCGAATCTGTTTACAAAATTTCACGAGAATCATTTAACTTTACTTAGAGAATACTTAGGGAAATATTACAGGCGAAAGGAAAACCGAGCGGCCACAAATGATTTTGTATGTCTGGCTACCCGGTTCTCCTACCGCCTGTAATGTTTTCTGGCCAAGCAGAAACGGAAATTCTTCACAGAACGCTGATATATTAGTACCTACGTGTTATTAATAAATTACGGATAATAACCCTTAATTAACAATATATAATTACAATATAATATACAGAATTCGGGATATGTGAGTTAAATTGTTTATTTTATGAAAAATACAAATATACTAAAACAATCACGTCAAAAGTTTTAAAGTACAATTTCGTTACACTCGAAAAAGAATATTTTTCATTCGTGTGCAATTGTATTTCATTAGTGTTACTTGAAAATCGACACGAATGAAGCGACACGAATGAAGTTTTGAACAAAATGTTAAATTTAAATAGTAACGGAATTTTCCAGAAGCTGCCGCAAGGACACGAAATAATGCGCGCACATTCTTCCTTATTATCGCATATTTAATTAAATCTCTAGTTCAAATATTTACTCCTATACCACTGTGGACACGAATGATTGGTTTTTTGTCTAATGCACAGAAATTCAAGTAAAGTATAAATTTCTCACCATAATCCGAGCGCGCGCGTCCGCCATCACCAAACGTTCGTGGGCTACTGGGGCCCCTCTGTGACGCGCGGGGGAAGGGATTTCGTTAACTTGAAGGTTAATACTTGTTTGTGTGCATTTTGTATACTCTACACTAATGATGGTTCATTTCTGTCTATGAAATGAAACCTAAAGAAATCGTATTTTTCGTTTTGAGACTTAAAACTTATAGATGCCGGTTGGTTTTATTGTTATTCTCGCGTAACCGAAAGACAAAAGACTGCAGTTTCTCAAAGTGTTTTTTTTTTAATTTACGTTTATTTATGAATAGTCAGGAATGTGACCATTACCACGAATGAAAAATAGACACTATTTTTGCATTTCACTCAACAATATAACATAATCGCATTATCTTTATTATTGTTACAGATAAAGAAGTATCATTATCATTATTTCTTGTACAAATTATTACGGTGTTTGCAATATTATAGAAATTATTTCACAAACCAACTTTTGACGTTACGCCTGAAATCGACCCTCAAGAGCAAGAACTACTTAGCAGTAATTCATTTCAGTGAATACACGGAGATTGGAACCGAGAAGGAAAGGATTGCCTTGTTTACTTTTTCGTTGCTAAGCCCGTAACGTCGCTCGCATATCGCTACCATGATAACCGAGTCTATTATGTTGCTTTTTGTTGGCACTCGTAGAGGGAGCGGGTGGTTAGAAGAGTCTTAGATCGTGCGCCCACGGGCGACTTTTGTCGCTGTGACAAGAAAGTTTCTGTCATCTCAAGAGTCACGTCTCCATAGCGAACCGAAGAAAAAGTCCGGCGTGACAAAAGTCACCCGTGGGCGCATCGCCATACATCTCCTTGGACTTGACCGAGTGACGAAACTGTCGCCGGCGAAAAGTTTCCCGTGAGCGCACTCTACTGGTTTTGTGAGCTGGCAAGCCGTACGGTGCGAGAGTGCTCACGTGGACTTGGCCATGTAGATGCCGGGCGTGGGTACAGGAGCGGGAGTGGGAGTACTCACGTGGGCTTGCACATGTAGATGCCGGGCGTGGGTACAGGAGCGGGAGTGGGAGTACTCACGTGGGCTTGCCCATGTAGATGCCGGGCGTGGGTACAGGAGCGGGAGTGGGAGTACTCACGTGGGCTTGCCCATGTTGATGCCGGGCGTGGGTACAGGAGCGGGAGTGGGAGTACTCACGTGGGCTTGCCCATGTAGATGCCGGGCGTGGGTACAGGAGCGGGAGTGGGAGTACTCACGTGGGCTTGCCCATGTAGATGCCGGGCGTGGGTACAGGAGCGGGAGTGGGAGTGGGAGTACTCACGTGGGCTTTCCCATGTAGATGCCGGGCGTGGGCGTGTGGGCGCGCTGCGTGATGGAGTAGTCGACGCGGATGCGGCGGCCGTCAATCTCCATGCCGGTGCACTCGTTCTTGGCCACTTTGGCGTCGTCTTGCGACTCGTAGTACACGAAGCAGAACCCTCGGGATCGACCCGTCTACAAGAAAAACGTAACATTGTTAAGGTCGCCATTGAATAGATCCTCCATACTGAACTGACTTTTTGATTGATCAACCTATACATATTGTGTATCATGACGAGTCTTGGTCTTCCCGTACCTACAAAAGTAACAGGTATCGGAATGTTTACTTTTTGAGCAACTTCATTAATAGTAGTTTATGTAACTGCTACATAATAAGGGTCCTTCAAACACAAGTGGGGTTTTATAATATATAATATGCCATATTTTATATAATATGTATATAATGTGCTATATTTTATAAATGTAATTATAATATTATACATCATTTTTTTTATGATTAATCGATGTTTTAGGTAGTATTTTTATATAATCTATCATATATCAGTACTTCCCGATTTTCCCTTGAATGGTGTAAATACCCTATTACTTTGCAGATGCGTGCAGGTTTCCTTGCGATGTTTTCCTTCACCGAAAAGCTCAGTGGTAAATTCAAATTGAATTTCGCACATAAGTAAACTTAGAGGAGCGAGCCGGAATCGAACCCCCGACCCTCTGTATAAGAGGCGGTAGGTCGAACCACTAGGCCATCACGTCTTCTTTAAACGGCAAATTTAAAGGAAACTTTTTTTTTTACCAAGGAGACATTCGGAAACCATAATTAAACCACCCAAACGAGTCATTGTCGTTGGGTTTTTTTTCAAGTTCAATCCTCAACCTAAATATAACTAATTAATCTTGGGTGAATGACGGTCTGAGTGGCGCGCCTTGGGGAGGCCTATGTCCAGCAGTGAACTTCTAACGGCTGAAATGATGATGATGATGATAAATGACGGTTTTTCCTTAGACATACGCAAATTACAAAGAAATAATAAAGAAGTGGAAAATATGGATTTTTAAATATTTTGCTGGCTAGATCGGCAATGATGCCATTTGTCTTTCTTATTTTGAAAGTAACACAAACATATCCGACAATTTCGGCCCAATTCTGAATCAGCCAGCTAGACATACAACAGTTGTGTCACTCACCTTAGCGTCTATGACAACTTGCACTTTTTCCACAGGTCCATACTTTGAAAAAATGTGATTGATCTGCTGTTCGGTTGTGTACAGACTGAGTCCAAAGATTCCTAGACATCTAGACGGAGTCGGATTTTCCTGATGACAATAAAGTACAGCATTACCTCGGGCTTAGGATCTTTGGCCAAATTAAAACTGTTAGATATGACCATGCTAACATAGAAACAGTTTGATACTTTGTGCTCCAGAGTGCATAAAACATCATGAAGTTTCAAACTAAGCTTCTGGTAACATGCAGCTACAGACGGGGTAATCCATAAATTGCGACTGTCATTATTTTTCTTCTGTAACTTCACTTTAGTATATACTTTCATAATACATAAATCATAGGCAATTAGTACGGAATTTATGGATTTTCCACCAATTTCGATGAATAGAACTGCCTTCAATACAGATAAGTGTTTTTACATGTTGAAATAACAACACAATATTGAACTAAGCTGCAATGAAACAACATCTATCTTAACTTTAGGCCCCTTGCCTTCTGCAACTGCTGAAAACAAATTGTATCATTAAATGAAATTATAATTACCGTTTCTTTTACTGAGGAGCTTAATACAGAAGCTAAAAAGGTAGTGATATATACAGACTGTAGTATACCAATTCAACCAGGCGCAGTCCCATTTTTTTATATGGGAAAATTGGGACATGATGGGTTTTATTTTTTGGGATCCCCCCGAAGATCCGCGCCTGAATTCAACAAAATGAGACTTGAACCATGAAGGGTTAAAATATGTAACTCAAACAAAACCCACACTTAGGTGATGATTGTTTTGAAAAAAAAAAAACAGTGATCACCTTAGTCAGTCAGGCGGCCACGAAGCAATTTGAGTTTTCGTAGGACCCTCCTCTATATACCTAAAACTGGTATGTATGTGTTCCTTGTACTATACAGAACACGAAACTGACGGTTTTAAGAGGAGGAAGTGGGGACACGCATAGCTGTGACGTCACAAAGATGGCGGCCGGGCCTTTTCTACTAGAGTTATTTCTCGGTAACTACTGGCCCGATTTTATCGAATAAGATGTCATATGAAGGTAATATAATTTAGATTATTTGTTTGTCATACATTTGTTCACGTAAAGTTTATAAAAAATGAAATATTTGTGAAAATTTTGATTAAATTGCTCATTTTCTTGCATAAATAACTCAATAATCGCCGGGATAACCAAATTTTACTCTATTAGCGTTTCAACGAACTTTAAATTATTCCGATCGGCTGGTAAATGACGAAGTTAGAGTGGTTTTAAGCGAGCGGAGTCGCAACTACGGACTCTTGAACCAATCCTCTTGAATGTATAATCCACCAGTTTTCACTAAAACCATGATAAATTAGCAAATAAACAGATAAAACTATTTTTATGATTAAAAGAAACGGCCAAGTGTGTCGAGAGGAAAAAAATCTTTAAAAAAATGTATATGTGTATGTCTATAAACTTTACGTGAACAAATTTAGGACAACAAATAATCTACATTATATTACCTTTCATATGACACCTTCTTCAATAAAATCGGTCCAGTAGTCATCGAGAAATAACGCTAGTAGAAAAGGCCCGGCCGCCATTTTTGTGACGTCACAGCTATGCGTGTCCCAACTTCCTCCTCTTAAAACCGTCAGTTTCGTGTCCTATAGAGTACAAGGAACACATAAGTACATACCAGTTTTAGGTATATAGAGGAGGGTCCTACGAAAATCTTGAAGGAGATGACTTATTCAATATTTGCAAGTACAATAGTACATTACAGACCTAGGGCGGTGAATTCGTTAATGTCCCAGATCGCAGGTGTTTGTGACCCGAACCGAAGGTGAGGGCCATAAATATGCGATCTGGGGCTTTACGTACGAATTACCGCCCGTGGTTTGTCAAAAGTTTTACATCTTGCCTTGGCCAGGAAGTGAGATTTTCTCTCCGCGTAGCGGGCAGAAAATCCCACTTTACGGCCAAGGGTGATGTAATAGTACAGTACAGACCTAGGGTGGTGAATTCGTAATGTCCCAGATCGCAGGTTTCTGTGTTCATAAATATGCGATCTGGGGCTTTACGAATTACCGCCCGTGGTTTGTCAAAAGTTTTACATCTTGCCTTGGCCAGGAAGTGAGATTTTCTCTCCGCGTAGCGGGCAGAAAATCCCACTTTACGGCCAAGGTCGATGTAAATTTGTTTGAACTTCTACAAAGGGGTTTGGGTAAATTTGTATGGAGCTTAGCTTGTTTTTTTTGTTTCAGCGGCCACTAAAATAATTTATGCTATGAAATAGCACTATATATAAGATACGCGGTTATATGAAAAAAATGGTTCTAAAGTCCGTCAGAGTCAGGTTATTAGCTGTTGAAGTTTTCCTATGTACCTTGGGTAATTTCCTTAGTAGAATGTATGGACGGTTGGCTTGATTGATTATTTTTAGCGGCCACTAAAATATTTATTACTGTGTAATAAAGTACTATGTATATGATACGTAACCGTAAAAAAAAGTTAGCCGAATGTCCCAAAAGACGAATACGAATGTTCCTAGGTAAAATAATTCAAGTTTTTTTTTATATCTTTGTTCTGACCGACTTTAGATGAATAGATTTTGTAGTAAAAAAGTTTTGTTTTGATGAGCTCTATCTACCCTAGAAATATAATCAATGGCCGCAGACTTCGCAAATGAAGCCAATTTTACCCAAACCCCTTTGTAAATAAAAGTTAATGCTGGGATTCTTAAATTTATACTTATAAATAATTCTAATTTTAATTAACTAGTGCGTGAGCGCAGTGTAACAATCAGAGTGCTATATTTCACACCAAAAAAATCATCTCAAACAGTTCATCAATATAACACATGCTTCTGATTTCCGACCTTACCGTGAAAGTGAATCCAATTTTCCATTATGATAATGTTCAAGTGTTCAATAGTCATATTAATGTGAGGTCTTATTCAAGGTTGTTGAAATTAGATTTTGTCAATCTCTGCTCGCTTTGGTTTGCAAAAAGTTAAGTTTCCAGATCCTCAGTGCATGAATTGGAAGTATGGAAAGGATCACACCCTTATAGTAAAGTGAGCATGACAAGTTAGGTGTTGCATTGAAAGCACAATACGGCGCTCCGTTGGTTACACACGGCTCCCGCACCGTAGATGGTTCACGTACATACGAAGCGACCCTCACCCTGTCCCCCTGGTGCCGGCGGCGCGAGGACATGGGGCTGTGTGAGTGCGAGCGGCGCGGCGAGTAGCTCCGCGAGCGCGACCGGGAGTAGCGCGCCGAGCGGTACCCGCGCCGCGCCGAGCCCGAGCGCGAGCGCGTGCTGCGGCGACACCACACGACACTCACTCATATCGTACCGACTACTTTACCTTACCATTACCACTCATTCATAGTACATTACAGATCTAGGGCAGTGAATTCGTTAATGTTCCAGATCGCAGGTGTTTGTGACCCGAACCGAAGGTGAGGGCCATAAATATGCGATCTGGGGCTTTACAAATTACCGCCCGTGGTTTGTCAAAAGTTTTACGTCTTGCCTTGCCCAGAAAGTGAGATTTTCTCTCCGCGTAGCAGGCAGAAAATCACACTTTACGGCCATGGGTGACGTAATAGTACATTACAGACCTAGGGTGGTGAATTCGTAAATGTCCCAGATCGCAGGTTTCTGTGGCCCGAACCGAAGGTGAGGGCCATAAATATGCGATCTGGGGCTTTACGAATTACCGCCCGTGGTTTGTCAAAAGTTTTACGTCTTGCCTTGGCCAAGAAGTGAGATTTTCGTTCCGCGTAGCGGGCGGAAAATCCCACTTTATGGCCAAGGGTGATGTAAAACCTATTTACCATACATCATATCCTACATAAATTTAAAAAGGAATGGTACCTACACACACAGGGAGACCTAAACACACATTCTCACACTAGGTCCTCTGAAAACCAGCGTCGGATCGTCTTGGCGTTTTTCGACCAAAGCTGAGAGGATAACATTTTCAAAATTATCCGCATGTTCATTATGTTTTAAGATGTATGTGGAATTCTCCTCATTTCAGCCAAAATAAGTACTGGTGGATAAACAGACCGCTATTTGTGACTATTTTAGACATGTAAGTAGATTAGTAAAATAACCTTTTGGGAATTAAATTACATGAAGGTTGTGCAATTAAAGTTGTTAAAGTACTCCATAATATGTACTCTAACAGTGAAAATTTGATTTAGACGCATCCGCGAATTGCTGCCTGGATAAAATTAAATAAATAATATGAAGGGACGGAAAATTATGTATAAGGAAATAGGGAGTATGTACTTATATTCAAACACAATAAGTCCATGATGTATGATTTAAAGATATCCTTCCTTATGTAAATGAAATCCCACCAAAAACATTTTCATGTAAAATGATGCCAAGACAAGTTATCAGATCAGTATATAAACATGGTGGGTCAGAAAATATGGCAAAAAATTAACCCACAGTATCGGCTATCGATTCTAAGTATATTGTATAGGTCTTTGATTTTTTTTGAGTTGGTAAAAAAATATATTTTGTATAGGATTCAGGCGTCGCTCACACAACCAATCCCATATATAATTTTTTCAACTCAAAAAAAACTAAAAACCTATACAATATGCTTAGAATCGATAGCCGATACTGTGGGGTAATTATTTCCTATATGATCTGACCCACCATGTATAGCAAGGCCGCGCTGTGCAGTTCCAGGATGCAATAAGAATGGACAACACGTATTTCCGAAAGACTTGGTATGTATCTGGGGCAGGTATAATAGCATTGGGATGTCTTAATTTTCATCACAATTCACAAATAAGCCCTTTTATTCCTAAAAAATTATTTATATGGCTTCTAATCTAACATGTCCAATTTGCTTCTGCCTCAGACCCTCCTGCACACTAATATTCTGAACTTGCGAGTTTATTTTTTTTCAAATACAAATATGTACACATACACATGTTTTTGCATATTCTTTAAGATAAGACAATAATAAATACATGTCTATATGACATCATAACTAATGCTATTTAGTTCTGGTTCCCCTTTGCTATGAGCCATTTTTATGAAACGGTTGCCTTATGAAACGGTTGCCATATAAAATACCCCATAAGCCCATAACCAACAGTCGCTTCTAAAAAAGTTAACAGGAGAAAAAGAACCTTATCATGTCATGTTACAATCTGCAGAGCTGTTGTGTTGACATGACCATGAATGCGTACGCGACGCCTAAAAAATTACGCAACGGATAGACGGATGCAAAATCATGAATAACCTTGGCAACGAGGTTATATCTCTCGTTGGGTCGTTGAATTTATTAATGGTTTTCAATCACACTCACAGTGCTGACACTGTTATCTGCAGCCAATGATCAATAGTACCTAAAGCAAATAGGACAGCTACTTACGGGCTTCTGTACTTCCTGCTTGAAACTTTTGGCGGGGGCGGCGTCCGAGACCGGCTCCGGCTGTGGCCCCGAGACATCGTCGGGGGCTTAGGCGCCTGCTCCCGGGAACCGTTTCGCGTCCTCGAACGACTCCTCTGAAACAACCCAAGCGATGCACTAGTCAGTAAATATAGCAAACAAACGAAATAAGACCAAATAAAACACGCGGTCCGACTCTGAACAGCAATCTAACAATACACAATTATAGTACCTCTCGATCAGACATCATGCGCTCTGGGACGTTTACGACAAAAACGAAACAATCAACGCGTGTTTAGTTTATTATTAAACGCAGAAATTGAAATATCACAGACGCATGCCTCAACGGGATGCGATCCAATATAACTGAAAAACAAAATGGTGGCCGGCACAACGATTTGCGCTCGCTTGTTCGTTTTGTTTCGTGGCCATGCTTGCCAAACCATAATGATGCGTTTACATGATCGGCGTTCAAAACGACATTCACAGGCACAGGCGTGTAAACAGACTGATTTTGAACGCGCTCGTGAACGTGAATGAACATGATAGTGCGTTTACATAAACGGCGTTCAAAACGACATTCACGGGCGCGTTCACAGGCACGGGTGTGTAAACAGGCTGATTTTGGAAGCGCTCGTGAACGTACATTCACGTTCACGAGCGCGTTTATGTAAACGCACCATTAAAGGGGGCCATCGCGTGTGAAATTGCCACTAGAGGCGCTAGTGTCGCGTGAGGTCCAATAACATTCACTTTTCACTGGTTTTGGCCACAGATTAGAAGATATGTCTGTTTTGGCGGGCTTCGTGACATAAATGATAAATTCTTTAATTAACTTGTTGAAAAGTGATCTCCTTCGTGAAATTATCGCAAATATGGATTATTTGGCGATCAATGTGAACGCTTTGAATAGAAATGAAAAAAATCCGGACGAAACGGAACTGCACAACATTGCGGCATAGCTACTCGATATAATATGAATGTTTTGCATTACAACAAAACATGTATTATGTCTTGAATAAAACACACAGCGTATTGTGAAGAAAGCAGTCTATGGTGTCTTAATTAATTCTATAAACATACCTGGAAACCCGGTACTTTACCGGTTTGTCACCGTCAGAGCGCGCCACTAGCACTCACTATCCGCGCGCTTTGCAGTCTCTCCTCATTGGCGTCTTCACCATCTCGCCAGCAAGAGCCTTGCTGTACGCTGTGTGTTTTATTCAAGACATAATACATGTTTTGTTGTAATGCAAAACATTCATATTATGTCAATTCTAAAACACACAGCGTATTGTGAAGACGTGTTTGGTATCTGCTGGTGACAAAAGCCATAAACGCTAATGTGAAATATATCAATCAAGACATATATATGTAACACAATAACCCGATTGCATTATGGTTTAAAAAATTAAATAAAGTTGATTTGATAACCACAGAAACTGGTGCTCTGAAATCGATCCGAGACTCAGTAACTATAAATAAAAAGTTTATAACCATTAACATTAAAAGGTTATACAGTAGCATAATAATTAATTATACTTCAATAAGAAAAGAAGTTATGTCAAGAGAAATATAGTTTCATTTTTTTATATATATATATATATATAAAAGGGATTTCTCCTTATACCTTCCTTTTTCTACAAAAAGTCCTTTTAACTAGAGGTAGATAAGAAACTCTCATTCTGAACTTACTCCAGTATTATCTATGAACCATAAAATATCTACAAAATATTTTTTATTTATTTATTTATTTTTTGTAAAAGAAAAGGGTTTCCATAATATTGCTAACCCACTTTTATCCTGATGTTACTGCTGGCCTAAAAAAAATGTTTCTATCCATAGAATTAAAATATTATTGTGCATCAACTCACACTGCTAATTCCAGGCTTTGAGTATACAGCCCGGTAATTAACAAAAAAAAGTTATAATAATGAGATTAGGTATCAATTTTTTGCTATATATATGTTCTGACAAAAAGATCTTTATATAAATATATACCATTTATGGTATTTTGTCGTATATAAGACCAATATATTTTTGGTGTGTCGACACCAGACATATACATTCAGATTGGCTATATAGAAAGAAAAAGTTCGTTTTTTAATTAAAAAACCTGGTCAAAAATAAGTAAATCAGTTTAAATCTGACTGTTTTAGATATGCAACCGAAATATTAAAATAAATATAAGTAGCAATTTCACTTCGAGTTTCCTGCTGAAAGCTAGCACTTAGCTGGACAAGTAGATTTGTTTTGTATGAGAAAAGCAGATATGTTGGCACAGGAAGTATAAAATCACTGGATGCCCTGAACTAATAATAAAATTAGAACCATTCTTCTTGAATTATCGAAAACACTCGTCCTTACATCCGCTATTTAGAAACCGGTGAGGGCTAACTTTAGTTAGCTATTGAAAGATCTTTTAAGCTAAAAGGAATGCCACACTAAGAACTAGTCATTATCTGTTCCCTTTTTATAAGTTTAAGTAGATATATATATGAATATAGCTGACATATATAACATAATGTCTTGCATTGAAAAGTTAAGTTTCTAAACAAAAAGAACAAACTAGATAGGAATTGGGCAAATTCACATATCAATGTATTGCTTGGTGGGTTCTGAACTCTAATACGAGTAGTTCAATAGTTCATTCGGATTTGCTCCGATCAACTGGTGCATAAGTTAAATGTTCTCCAATTATTAAATATGACAATTGTAAAAGATATTGTTTCATCTTATCTTCATTTAATTTCCATGTAATTTTTATTTAAGTTTCATTAAATTTTCATTATCATTTTCAATATTTCATTTTCACTAACTCTTTTATTTTCCATAATTTGTCTGATTATATTTCAGCTTATCTTAATGTAGGTACTCCTTACAAAGGTTGCAGTTGAAAATATATTGAATATCTCATAACTAGACTTAGATTTAGTATCACTCTTTTAGGGTCTGCCTTATTTTGGATCTACCAGAGCTCTGGTCTCATATTTGGTTGGTGTGCAACTCCAGTGCAAACACTATAAAAAATGCCTGTCGCATTGTACAAGTGACATAGTGTCTGTGGTGACACTGATAGGTGGAGAGGAGTAAAGATCCAAAAGCTGCTGCTAGGTGGTAGAGTCACTTCTGACTGAAGGTCTTCCCGCACCTTGCTAAACCACCATTTAAGATTAAGCCAATAAGCCTGCCTCGCTGCTGTATTATTGGCTATTGCCCTCCCACCTAAGTGATGGCCGACCCAACATGGGCTCGACTCCAACCAACTTTGTGGCAGATGGGAGTAACTGTCACTTGTTAAATGTGATATCTCTGATCAAGTGAACTGTAATGCCATTATCTCTCCGCGAGATAACAATCTTGGCTTTGTTGTCTTTCTCTCTGTTATGTTAATAACATTCGTTTTGATGACAATTTCAGCAGCTGCAGCAACCTGGGTCATGATTCTGGCATATTCAAGCCATCTAGTAGAATCTCACAGTCCGCTTCTGCTGCATCTGTGATTAAGAACCAAGTGACCCGTTTTTATGAATTTGAGTTTAAAAGTCTCCCAGGGCTATAGACCACCAATGTTTTTAATAACTCTCCGAGAGAACCTGGTGATTAGCCTCTTTTAGTATTACCTGTTCTTCCTGATCATGTGATGTGAAGAAACATCTGTGATTCCCAATGCAATTGTACGAGGCGAATCACAGGATTGGTAATGGCAAATTTCAAGACCCAAAAATAGCAGAAAAAACAGCAACTCTCTGTTATAAAAATTAGGACTGTGTATGCTCTGCCTCTCTGCAGAGTATCTTAGGCCCAGTAAGTTAAGACTCCGAGTCAACTGGGATTCATTTTTAGGAGCTATTCTGTAATACCCTGTTTCTTAAACAGTTATCGCCCTCCATTGCCTGACTTTTCAAATTGAAAATAATCTTGGTAATTTAGTAACCTGAGTATCCGATCTGCAGTATGAATATTTAATAATTTACAGCTATTGCAAATTGAGCTTTTTTAGTTTGAAACTGTATCTGTTAGCAGTCCTTTAAATAGCTTATCCGCCGCTCCAACATTTACCAGAAACTCACATCTTTTGCAGATTGAGAAGTCTCGGCTAAATGGTCTTACAGGCTAGCAGTCCTTTGAATAGTTATTCTGCTGCCCCTCCCCCAGGTTTCTAAAATCGCTCAAGCTTCCGTAGCTTTAGCCTTTCAAAGACGGGCGGCCATTCTTGCCTATCAGCAACCCTCGATTTGGAAACTATATTATTGTGGACACAAAGGGTCTGGGGGACTGAAAAAATAATAATCCAAAAATGGATGTACTTATTAAATTGGGTATCACACCTACTTTTTGATATGTTTTATATACAAACAAGCATTCTCACAAAAAAAAAAACCGGATTATTGTTTTCATTGGTCTAAATACTTCTAGTGACATAATGACAACTCTCCTTGAGAATAAACACTCTCTATCTGTGATAACACTAAGTCGTTAGTAAGAATAGGTTTTTCCCATAATGAGCACATTCCCTCTATTCATATACATGTGACCGTATATCAAGCTTTCGGGCTATATAACACTTAAGAGCAGTGAATCAATGTCTTAAGTTCTTATGTCTGAGTCTGGCCTCAAAAATATTACAACCCTGCTTAAGGCATTCTATTTTTGTTTCAATTGATTAAGTCTCTAAAATTCAATTGATCAAATGCTGCCAGCGAACCAGCTTGAAAGACTAGCCAAAAACTCTATCAGATGTAGATGCTCATTTATTTTAAATTCCACAAAAACACCTGGAAGTTGGTACAATTAAGAGTCATTTTCTCCCTGTCCTGCTGGAGTATTAAGTATACATATGTATTTCATTCAGCTGTGCTTGTAGGTATAGACCTCGGATTATGTCCTTGCAACAATTTGCTTTCAATGAGTTTTAGTTTAGCTACTGCTAATACTGATATAATATCGACCTTCAGCAATCTCCACAAAAAGGGAAGGTTAATAAATGCATCAAGGGCATCTGTCTAAATGCAAGACAATTCCGCCAACTTCGAGTAATTATTAAGCTAAGTAATTGGCCCACAATCCGAGCAGTGTACGGTATATTACGGTACGGTAATAGTAATAAAATAAACCCATAAGAAGCAATAAACCAAATAAAAATATTGTCAACTTGACGTTTAACTGTATGAAAAGTAGTAAGTAATCTGTGCAACTTCGAATATTCCTCAATAAACGCTAAATTCAATTACAATTTACTATTGTAAATTGGAGTCTGGTTTAGGTCTGAATGCCAAATTATTATTGTGAAGTAGTAGCAAATACAGAAAAACTTTATACCTTGGAGCGGAGTCATACATAACCTCTATGCAAGATATTTTTGGCCGCTTGCTTGGCATCGGTGAAACTTTCTCCTCCGAGAAAGGGGACGACGCAGTCTCATCACACGAACACGAAGAGCGACGCTTCTCCGCATCTGAGACCTATAGGCACAGACCAACCATATGCCGGCCTCCCGGCACGCGATCTATTTTGTTATAAACACTACACAAAACTCAGTGCACTCAATTAAAATTGATATTCCGTGTAATTAAGCACTCGTACAACGGAATTACGAAGGTTTTAAGTAAAAAATATGCAAAATCTAATTTAAAAACTTTTCGACGAAAAAAGTTTACACATCCACAGACTAGACCATAAACGCTAATGTGGAGAGACTGCAAAGCGCGCGGATAGTGAGTGCTAGTGGCGCGCTCTGACGGTGACAAACCGGTAAAGTACCGGGTTTCCAGGTATGTTTATAGAATTAATTAAGACACCATAGACTGCTTTCTTCACAATACGCTGTGTGTTTTAGAATTGACATAATAGAATCATTGAAGAAGTGGAAAGCAGACAATTGTTGTACAAAAAAAAACACTCATTCTGATACTGCGTTTACATACACGCGCCCAGGCTCGTAAACGTGCCCGTGAACGTCGTTTTGAACGCCGTTCATGTAAACGCAATAAAAGCAGGGTGTTTACACTACCGCGGGCGTGCTAGTCAGTGCAAGGATGGCAGACGACGAGGACGTTAATCTCGTGGGGTTAGCCCCCTTTGCTTTGGGTTTCATTTACTTTTATAGGAAAAAGAAACAAAATGATGACGATGATGTTTTTTTTCACTTTGCGTCTAAATTCACCCGTACTAATATTATGAATGCGAAATTACAGTTACTTTCGCATTCTGTCTGTCTGTTACCTCTTCACGTGTAAACCTCTGGACCGATTTCAATGAAATTTGATTTGGAGATATTTGGTAGGCTTCTTTTTATTTTGGAAAGATACAGTTTTCACGGAAAAGAGACATAGTGTGCCCGTAAGTACTTCTTTTCTCCGTTTGAACTCCTTTATGAGTTAGTCGACCTCTCCTAAGCACCTGCAACATTTTTTAAAATTATGTTGCTTATTTGAGGGGTTCCATATTATTGGTTCTACTTGGTAACACCCCAGGAAATGTAAAATTTTGGTCGATTGACCATTCCGACAAATTGGCATTGTTAAATTAATTTTATTCGGCAAGTCGTCATCGTCCGTACGCCACAGTGCAAGCGATACTAACGCGACGGCGTTCAAAACGACGTTCACGTTCACGGGCACGTTTACGAGCCCGGGCGCGTGTGTGTAAACGCAGTATCAAATTGTAGCGAGGAGACGGCGACAGTGACAAATAAAATTCCGTAAAACTAAGTTGCTAGTGCGCACTAGCCCTAATAAAATTTTGAAATTCTCGAAATCGAATAAATATCTTGTTATTTTTTTTAGTTTTTGTTAGGCAATCCACCATATCCATATTAATTCCATATCCATGCAAACCATACTAATACTAATCCATATCTATATTATCCATAATCCATATTAATATTATAAATGCGAAAGTAACTCTGTCTGTCTGTCTGTCTGTCTGTCTGTCTGTTACCTCTTCACGCTTTAACCGCTGGTCCGATTGAGATGAAATTTAGCATGGAGATAGTTGGGGTCCCGAGAAAGGACATAGGCTACTTTTCATCCCGGAAAAACGCATAGTTTCCGCGGGAACGCGATAACCGAATTCCACGCGGGCGGAGTCGCGGGCAGAAGCTAGTAATATTATAAATGCGAAAGTAACTCTGTCTGTCTGAATGAATGAATGAATGATTATTTATTCACAAGAACATTCTGTCTGTTACCTCTTCACGATTCAACCGCTTGACCGATTGAGATGAAATTTGGCATGGAGATAGTTGGGGTCCCGGGAAAGGACATAGGCTACTTTTTATCCCGGAAAAACGCATAGTTCCCGCGGGAACGCGATAACCGAATTCCACGCGGGCGAAGTCGCGGGCAGAAGCTAGTTATAAATGCGAAAGTAACTCTGTCTGTCTGTCTGTTACCTTTTCACGCTTCAACCGCTGGACCGATTGATATGAAATTTGGCACGGAGATAGTTGGGGTCCCGGGAAAGGACATAGTTCCCGCGGGAACGCGATAACCGAATTCAACGCGGGCAAAGACGCGGGCACAAGCTAGTATACTAATATATTACTAATATACTAATTACTAATATTACTATATTCCTTTTACTATATTACTATTACTATATTTACTATTTACTTTTACTATTTACTCATCCATACTAATATTATAAATGCAAAATTAACTCTTCCTGTCTGTTACCTCTTCACGCTTCAACCGCTGGACCGATTGAGATGAAATTTGTCATGGAGATAGTTGAGGTTCCGGGAAAGGACATAGGTAGGCTATATATGTCTATGGGTAGGCTACTTTGTATCCCGAAAAAGCGCATCGATCCCGCGGGAGCCCGATAACCGAATTCCACGTGGGCGAAGTCGTGGGCAGAAGTTTTTTTTTTCCTTCTTTAATGGCTTTCACATCTCGTATTGGGCGACGAGATGTACGATGTAAATGATTAATAAAATAAAATTGGAGAAACTCGACAAAACAACACAAAACGCAGCTGTCAAACTTTCAGTTCTTCTTCTTCTCTTTGTTTATGGCTACTGCACAACTAGTGCAATAAAAACTTTCAGTTGGCTGTGGTTTCAATTCTTTTTCAATTCAATTTTTGGGGCCTTTGCCTTTCCCCTCTGGGATAAATGGAAAAAAAAAAAAAACAATTTTTGGTGTTTGTGGTATATTTATATTACTCTATGGCTGTGGCCTGCTCTGCCTGCGTTCCGAATCGCGCTCAGAGCACTCACAGCACTTTGCATCTTTTTTCCTCTTAGGAGTCGACTTTCAAGAGGAAAAAGGATGCAGAGTGCTGTGAGCGCTCTGAGCGCGATTCGGAACGCAGCCTGTCGTCCGTCCGTCAACGTCATTCTTTTGACTTTTCTTTTAAGAGCCGGTTTATTCAAGCACAGTTGACGGACTCCTGGTCGTTAAATATAGCCGCCAGCGGGCTGTCATTCCATACAGATACGTCATTTTGTCCCATAATATTTAACGTTAACGTAAACTTTAATGGACGGTTTGGATTAACCTGCCATCAATAGCTCGCCTCGCCTCGGGTCTCGCTCGGTTTTGGGTAAATGTGTTGCTGTTGTTTCCTCAGTGAATATATTACGTTACTGTGAAAACATGACTGATAACGAAGTGCAAAACGGTACTAATGGGGACCAGCCGCAAGAGAAGACAGCTAAACAGTTGGAAAAGGAAGCCAAGAAAGCGGCTAAGTTGGATAAACTAAAAGCCAAGTTGGACAAGAAAAGCAGTGCGCCAGCTGTGCAAAAAGATAAGCCGGAGGTTATATTTTAATTTATATATAATTGCTTGATTAATGATGTTATGAAGTTAAGTTTATAAAACAATTTAAGTGAAAGTAAGTACTAGTTACTTAACATTCGCCGCAAGTACTTTGTATTCAGCCTTGCACAAGTAGGTAATTTGGTAAATTATCTCATTTGTTGCATCAGCATGTTTTAGAAAATAAATAATTTATAAATGTCGGTGTTGGCATATTGCAATCTATATTTTTTTTAAATATATTTGTAGAAAAAGGTGAAAGAAATAAAAGAGAGTGCAGTGTATACAGCCAACACCGCACCTGGGGAGAAGAAGGACCTCTCCGGCCCCATGCCCGACGCCTACAGCCCCCGCTACGTGGAAGCAGCGTGGTATGCATGGTGGGAGAAACAGGGATTCTTCAAACCTGAATACGGAGTAAGTTGTAGAGTACATAAAAGTACCTTGGCGACCTGGCTTTGCATAGTAGCTAAATATGAGTCTTGTTTGTCCTTCCTTCACGTCGAAATGAATGGACCGATTTGGATGAACTTTGGTATGGAACTTAAGTATGGATGATTTAACATTATCCAAGAAAGAAAATATATAAATCCCATACTTTCTTACCAACTCGAGAAAAAATCAAAACCTAAAAAAACATTCTTAGAATCGATAGTTGATACTGTGGGTAAAATATCATGACAACGTTTTTCTTGACCCCTATAGTAGGCAGAATACAAATGTCGCATCTGCTCTCATTACTCCTCACGAACGTCATCACTTTCGGTGTCAGAAGCATATAAGCATTATAGTTGACTTGGGAGGGTGGTACTGAAACTGTGGACCATGTTCTGGTCCAAATATATCATTAAAATAAAAAATATACCATTTGCATTTACAGAGGAAGTCAATATTAGAGCCCAATCCAAAAGGGAAGTTTGTGATGGTATTCCCTCCTCCAAATGTCACTGGCTCCTTGCATCTTGGGCATGCACTCACCAATGCTGTTCAGGACGCTCTAACAAGATGGCACAGGTATGTTCCTATAGATCGGAAGCTAGTGACAGAAAATTCTGAACCATTTGTAACAGGCTGGCGACAATCATAATAATCGGTCCCGAACCGAAGATTTTTAACCATAATAATCAATCTTCCGAAAGCTAATAAGAAGGTATAGATATTGAATTGAATGGAATGTGTATTCGAACGTTGCAAACTCATAATTTTGCTCCAACTTTGGTGTTACTGCACACCGCTAACTGCCGAACTCTATCTAATAAAGATGAGTTGTGTAACAATTATATGATGCTAAATTTTATGACTAGAAATCGTTATGTCGAAAAATGTCAAGGAAAAAAAATTGTAATAAAGACATTTATGTAGTATGAAATTATGAGTATCATGAATTATGTGAAACAATCATTATGAACTTAAAATATTATTATAATGTAAAATTTTATGATAAACATTTTCGGAGTTCCGATTTTCGGACCAGCAATTTTTTGTAGTAAACTTTGACGCACCCAAAAATATTATGAAGAATGATGATTACTATGTAGAATTTGAGGCCTATGTCCAGCAGTGGACGTCTTTCGGCTGAAATGATGATGATGATGATGATGTAGAATTTTATGATAAAAATTTTCGGAGTTCCAATTTTCGGCCAAGTAGCAATTTTATGTAAACTTTGGCGCACCCTAATAATAAGTCATGCAACACTCCGATATGTATTCAACAAGGGCGGATCCAGCTTTTGACTCAAGGGGAGTCACGTCATACAACCCCCCCCACTTTTTGCGTCAGGCGTTAAAAATAAATGATACCAGTAGACCTAGTCCTGCCAAGGGGGGGGAGGTCAGGACCCCCCCCCCCTGGATCCGCGCTTGGTATTCAAGAAGTTACTATAACAGTGCTTGGGAGTTCTCGTATACCGTCGCGCCGGGGTATAAAGCAGCAGGAACGACCACGGTTTCAGAATGTGCGGGCGCACGACGCTGTGGGTCCCGGGCTGCGACCACGCCGGCATCGCCACGCAGGTGGTGGTGGAGAGGAAGCTGTGGCGCGAGGAGGGGAAGACGCGCCACGACCTCGGCCGGGAGGAGTTCATCAGGCGCGTCTGGGACTGGAAAAACGAGTAACTATTTCTTTTTCATCTCTCCTGTTTGGAAAGTTTAATTTTCGGAAAATTGCGTTTTCATCTCGTGTAGTTTTTTTTTCATTGTTTTTTTTTAATTTATTTATTCAATATTTTATTAAAAATACTTATTACTACCTATTACAATTATTTGCAATCATGATCATGAGCTACCAGAGTTGGTGTAACGATTCTCTTTTTATGTGCGGATGATATATACTTTAGCTTGTTTTTTTGGCATTGATGACAAGCCCAACATTATGAGCTCCTTTGCTCAACTTATCAAAGTTACTTTGAGCTGCTAAGATGTCTGTGCTCGCTGACATCAGACAAGTGTCATCAGCAAATTGGAATACTGAACAATCTGAGAATATGTTACACATGTCATCACTACATGGTATAAAACAAAGTCGCTTTCTCTGTCCCTATATCCCTATGTATGCTTAAATCTTTAAAACTACGCAACGGATTCTGTTGCGGTTTTTTTAATAGATGTTTCAATAGGAAGGTTTTCGTATATAATTTGTTATAGTTTAACGCTCAATTCCCGCGGGAACGCTATAACCGAATTCCACGCGGACGAAGTCGCGGGCAGAAGCTAGTTTACATATAAAAGGTACAGGTTTACACAACTTAGAAGGCGCGTGGATTAAGCAAAAATGGACTCTACGTCAACGGCTCAAGTGCTTCGCCACGCGCCTTCTTAGTTGTGACGTGCTGTACTCAGTTGGTCCGATTATAGAACCCTGCGCTGTACCTTCTTCTGTCAACAAAAGGACACTGAGCACCCCGGCAATGTTAACTGATGTGAAGCGGTTATAATGATAGTCCTTAAACCAATTAAGCAAAGGTCCCTGAATCTCATTCTGTTCCAATTTCTAAAAAAGCGTTTGATAAGACAGTGTATCAAAATCCTTGCTAAAATCAATAAAAACAGCTACCACATGTTTCCCTTCGTTTATGTGACCATATTGGCCAGTGCGAAAATGTTGGATTTTGGATAATTAAGTAATTAATAAAGTAAAATATATCTGTTTTATAAAATGTGCGTGTAGTAAGTATTTTACTTTCCTCACAGTCAAAATGAAAAGTAGAGTGTTTAACTCGGGTGAAGTTACCCATTTCACCTTCGAACTATTGGCGCTTTCACTTCGTTCGAGCACCAGCAATATCTCAGGTGAAATTGGTCACTTTCAACCCTTGGTTATCAATCTAATAATAACAAATTTGTGCAGTTTTTCTGTAACTTGTGTAGTTTTCCGCGGCCTCACCAAATGGTCCTAGTTGAGGACCACTTTGAT
Organism: Aethes cnicana; assembly: GCA_963971205.1. Taxonomy (NCBI): domain Eukaryota; kingdom Metazoa; phylum Arthropoda; class Insecta; order Lepidoptera; family Tortricidae; genus Aethes; species Aethes cnicana. Next base: position 14,914,314 of record OZ020279.1, on the reverse strand, counting down.
AGTGGCAGGGCCTGGTGCTAGGTCCGTCCGGGGTGGTGCCACTGCCTTTCCCTGCTAACCTGCTGCCAAATAGCAGCTCGCACTGTTGTGTGCCGGTAGGGGGTTAAGACAGCCGGTGAATTTTCTGGCACAGAGGCATTCCATCTTAGGCCTCAGGGTAGGGAACACATTCGAGATCTTATGGTTTCTTAATGGGGATCATAGGATTTCGGTGTCCATGGGCCGCAGTGACCGCTTACCATCAGGTTGGCTGTGCGCTCGTTTGACTATACCATTGACATGAAAAAAAAACCAGCGCTGGTTTCAATATCGGCACATGCTGAGTTAGGACCATTTCGTGACAAATACGTTAAATCGGTGTTAAGTAAGCCGACGGTTGTAAAATTCCATGTTTGACGCCGACTTCACGTACACCTATTATGTGATTCGTTTTCGAGACAATTGAAGGAGGCAATAATAATTATTATTTACATCACCCTTGGCCATAAAGTGGGATTTTCTGCCCTCTACGCGGAGAGAAAATCTCACTTATTGGCCAAGGCAAGACGTAAAATTTTTGACAAACCACGGGCGGTAATTCGTAAAGCCCCAGATCGCATATTTATGGAATTACAGAAACCTGCGATCTGGGACATTTACGAATTCACCACCCTAGGTCTGTAATGTACTATTTCTCTTTGATCGAATGAAACGAATGAATGTACAGAAAAGGCGATCGCATCTACGAGCAGCTGCGCTCGCTGGGCTCGTCGTTCGACTGGTCGCGCGCGCGGTTCACCATGGGGCCGGCCGTGAGCCGCGCCGTGGCCGAGGCCTTCGTGCGGCTGCACGGCCGCGGCGACATCTACCGCGCGCGCCGGCTCGTGAACTGGTCCTGCGCACTCAAGAGCGCCATATCGGACATCGAGGTGGACAAGCTGGAGCTGCCCGGGCGTACGTTGCTCTCTATACCCGGATATGATCAGAAGGTGTGCACCGTTAACTTGTGCGTGTGTGAGAGTGAGTGAGATCACGCTATTAAGGCGAAGGGCAGGGTGGAAATGCGAAATCGAGTTGATTTTGTGCAAGTATCCTGATGAATTATAGCAAGTGGTGAATAGAAATAGTAGATTGTGTGACTAGGGAGTAAAATGGAATATTTTACCGTGGGTGACGGATTGAATCCAGAGCGACGCGAAAGATTCCAGAATACCGTGTATCGTGGAATCTTGAGCTAGCGAGGGATTCAAGCTATGTCAACCAAGCTTTAAATAATTTTGCTACCATGTTGCACACTCTGGTTTTCACTCCTCCTATGAGAAAACCAGTAGCAGCAGGGAACAAAATTGTACTTTGCTACCTAGAGAGCAAAATATTTATTTGCTCCCTGTTTGCGGGGCAGATATGGAGAGGGAGCAAAATCGCATTTTGCTCCCTCTAAACGGGGAACAAAGTACTCCTTTCCGAATAGGAGGAGTGAAAAGTACTTATTCTGCACATAAATATACTCAATTAGCGATTTACAGGGCCGATATGTTCCTAAATTCCTGTCATCACATATATAAATTGCATGAAATTATGTTTAAAAAATTTGGCAATGCAGATGCTGCCTAGGCAGAATACAACATTTATGTTTTCTTTTAAACGGTTTAATTTAGGAGCGTATCGGCTCTGTAAATCGCTAATTGAGTATATTTGTGTACAGAATAAGTACTTTTCTATTATTTCATCAAGATACTTGCACAAATTTATTTTCACCCTACCCTTCGCCTTAAGAGGGTATATTCCGAAAGTTGGCAACTTTCCCGAGTGGCAACAACGAGTTCGCCAATATGTACATACTTTTGCAACGTACTCCATTATAATAAGGTCCAAATATGCTCACATATTAATGAACTCGCAGGACTGATGGCCGATGTGGCCGGAAAGTTCTCGAGTGGCGCCCGCGAACCGGGAGACGAGCTGTCGGTAGGCCTCCAACAAGATGGAGCGGCGACCTCGTGAAGGTCGCGGGAAACCGGTGGAAGCAAGTAGCACAGGACCGGTCTGAGTGGCGAGCCTTGGGGGAGGCCTATGTCCAGCAGTGGACGTCTTTCGGCTGAAATGATGATGATGATGGTTAATGAACTCGACTGAGTACACATATACACGGAAATTATGACAAATAATTAACCCACAGTATCGGCTATCGATTCTAAGTATATTGTATAGGTCTTTAATTTTTTTCGAGTTGGTAATAAAAATGTATATGGGATTGGTTGTGAGAGCGACGCCTGAATCCCATACAATTTTTTATTTTTCACCAACTCAAAACAAATTAAAGACCTATACAATATACTTAGAATCGATAGCCGATACTGTGAGTTAATTATTTGCCATAGTTTCCGACCCACCATGTATATATATGGTTGCGTAGAACTGTTTGCATATTGAACTGTAGTGACATTAGGTTAAACGCTCGTTGCCGACAGGTGGAATTCGGCGTGCTGGTGCATTTCGCGTACAAGGCCGAAAACTCAGATGATGAGATTGTGGTGGCCACCACCAGAGTTGAAACCATGCTGGGGGACGTAGCCGTCGCGGTACATCCCGACGACGAACGGTAAGCTACAGATAATTCAGATGGCCATTTTTACTTAATCAAGATCTTGTCAGTTTTGTGACCATCATTAAGCATTAAGTTTTTACTTAATCAAGATCTTGTCAGTTTTGTGACCATCATTAAGCATTAAGTTTAATGGAAGTATACATTTTCATATGATTTATAAATTTCTTAATGAATAACCTTTAAAAAACATCGAGAAAATAGTTTGCTTTCATATGTATTTCGTTCTTAATTGTGGTCACAAAACTGACGCGGTCTTAATTTTTTTCTGACATTTTCACTAACTGGGGTACAAGATTTAGTAAAAATGCCCAGATTCACATAATTTATTCATAAAATTACAATAATTTTAGATGTGATAGTATCTTAATTCGTCCGAAAGTAAATAAGTTCTTACTCAGTTAACCGTAATAAGAGAACTATCGCGCATAAGCCCCTGAATTTACCTATGGCCAAATTAAAACTATTTAAAAAGAATTCTTATTATATATAATGTGCTATGTACGGTTTTATTGGTGAAATAAGAACAATTGTGTTGCTCTGTAAAAGAGTAATTTTTATTATTCACTTGTTGGTGCATTAACCTTACTTAAATAAACCTAAATTAACAGACTTACCTGTAAAAGAGAAACAACATTAAAGATAATTATTCCACTTCTATTTTATTTAAATAAGCTACGTATTTGCTTGATCTGCTATAACGAATAACGGTCTAATCATCCTTCACTTGTCAACTGTCATCTATCTGTCATAGGCTTACCACAGACCATCAATACAGCAAATGAAGTGGCAAGACTTCATTTACATCTCCCCTCCAACTAAGTAAAAATATCTAAATCTAAATTTACCAAGTCACACGAGTGCTGACAACGGAACAAGTTTCGTTACATGGAAGAAATTAGATTCTGTTTTTTTATGGCCCGTATCTATCCTATAAATTGAATTAGATATTTTTTCCAAAACTTTATACGGACCAATTTTTAATTCATGCCATTTTTTTCGGTTTAATCGATTTCCGTTCTCCACATAAACCAAGTCTCCAACTTTGATTTCACACCTTATTCTGTTTTTATCAAATCGTGTTTTATTACAATTATGTGACATTATAGTTTTTTTCAACGCGATCTCTCTGTCCTGAAATAATTCATTGTATGTCTTTTCTCGCTTCAATTCAATTGGTAAGATATCGACTGATTTTCCTTCTAACAAATATTTTGGGGAAAATCCTGTAACAGTGTGCTCAGTCTCATTATACCTTTGAACACATTCATGGGCTACAGTGGTCCAAGCCAATCTTCCTTTTTTCTCATTCAACTTACACCTTATTTTGTTAACCAATGTCTGGTTCAACCTCTCATTCAAACCGTTTGAGAATGGAGCGTTGACCGCAGTGAAAACAATTGGTATATTTTCTTCATCTAAGTATTTTTTGAATTCCTTCGAATTTATACCAGGGTACTGGTCGGACAAAATCATACCAATTGTATTTCCTTGTAGTACTTTTTTTATTAGTTTTATAAAGTCATTGGAATTTTGAGTCTTAGACGTCAAAATATAGGCGTATCTAGTAAAATGGTCTACAAGTAAATGCAGATACGTTTTTGTAGACCGAGAACCACCGAAACCCCCAATAGTATCTATCGAAACTATCTCAAAAGGGTATGTTGCAGGACCTAAGTGTGACATTAACCCAAATTTATATTGACATCTTGATTTATTTTTGATGCAGATCTCATAATTATCACACATTTGTTTAATATTACTCGTTAAATTTTTCGCAGTATAAAACGGTTTAATTTTGCTTTCCATTTGTTGTGGTCCTAAGTGACAATAAAATTCGTGAGTAGTTTTGATTATTTTTTTACTAAATTCCTCAGATATTACTATTTTTTCTTTTTTACCGTATCTTTTATAGTATAAGGTATTTTTTTGTATAAGTTTATCTTCATTTTGTTTAATATTTTCATTATTTTCTTGATCTTTTTGAATGTCTTTGAGTTTAATTATGTTAACAAATTTTAAATTTCCGTCTTTGTTTTCACTAGGTTCTAAAACAGGATTTCTACTTAAACAGTCAGCCTCTAGATTGTATTTCCCTGGCGAGTATCTGACTTCAAAATCGAACTGAGATAAATAGTATGACATATCTCCTAATTCCTCATCCGTCCTAGCTTTAATATTCATTCTTTCTAAGGGTTTGTGATCAGAGAAAACTGTAAACCTTTTCCCTATTAGCCAATGTTTCCAATACTTTACAGCTTCCTTGATAGCCAAACATTCGAGATATATGGCTTTTTTCTTTTTCTGAGAATCGTTTAGTTTCCTTGAAAAATATGCGCAAGGTTTCTCTGCACCATTACATTGTGGTTGTTTTAAGATTGCACCTATGCCTTTTATACTCGCATCTGTATAAATGTGTATTGGTAAATTTGGGTCAAATATAGCTAGTATAGGCTTCTGACACATCATCTTTTTAATCGTTTCGAATGATTCTTGGCACTTCTGTGACCAATCAAATGCCTGACCTTTTCGTAACAAGTTATGCAAAGGATCTAATATTATCGAAATATTTGGTATATATTTTCCATAGAAATTAATTTTACCCAAGAACTGACGGATATTTTTCTGTGTCTGCGGCACAGGAAAATCCTTAATAGCTATTAAATTGTCTTTCAGTGGGGTAATAGTATTATTTTTGATTATATGACCCAAGTACTTTACTGAGTCCTGAGCAAAGTTACATTTCGTAAATTTAAGTCTGAAACCCTCCTTTAAAATTGCCTCCAACAACAATGATAAGTGCCTAATATGATCTTCGAATGTTTCAGAGAATACTAAAATATCATCAATATAATTCACTGTAAAATCTGACAGTCCATGTTTCCTTATTATACTCTTCAATATTCTCTGAAATATCGCAGGCGAGGTTTTTAAACCAAATGGCAAACATGTCCACTGGAAGTGACCCTCCTGTGTCACGAATGCTACTTTCTTTCTATCTTCAATCTTCATTGGTATTGACCAGAAGGCCGAGTTTATATCCAATGTGGAGAAAAACTTACAGTTTCTTGTTTTGATCATTAAGTCCTCCACTAATGGGAAGGGTTGTGATTGTGGGACTACAATTTTATTTAAATCACGAAAATCTATACACAATCTACATTTTTTTCCTTCTTCTTTTTTATATGCTAATGTCACGGGGGCTGCAAAAGGGCTATAAGACTCTTCAATTAAGTTTTTTTTCAGTAACATTGCTACTTGCTGCTCTATTTCTTTCCTGTCTTCAATAGTACACCTATATGGTCTTTTACAACAATATTTATCAATCAACAAATCAACATGAGCCTCATAGTCCTTTACAGTGCCTACATCATACTTATCTTTAGCAAACAGTGATGTGTATTTGGAAATCAGTTCATTTATTCTTGAGTGCTGTAATGAGTCCAAGTGATTTACTACAACACTAAAGTTTTCAATTTCAATGTGTTCATTAAAATTAATTTCATACTCAGTTTTTGACTTTTTCAAAATACTCGCATCCCTATTCTCCTTGCTGTTTATTTTCTCGTCATCGTTGCTACCTGTGAAGCCAGGAATTATTTCTGCATTTTCAAGCCGTAAGTTTCGTTTTTCTGGGATGGGAATATTTTGAGTAATTACCAACTTATCATCCTGCATTAAGTGAAATTTTTCTATACAATCTAATCAATTAGGAAGTCGTAATCAAAATTTTCCTCATCAATAACAAAAACACTAACGGTTTTTTCCACTTTCAATATTTTTAACTTTAACATCACCATACCTACAGATTTTTTTACGCCATTAATCGTTTTTAATCCTGCATTTTTCATACTATTATTGCATGAACTATTTTTCAGGGATAATAGTTTTGAATTTATCAAAGATACATTGGATCCTGAATCATAAACTCCTAATGGTTCTACAGTATCATTTATTAATACTTTAATCTTGATCAATGGCGGGATAACTAGTTTTTTGGATCCATTTCATTTAGCTCGACCTCTAGTTCAGAATTATTAACACTTTTTATATGGTTTTGTCTATCAATAGTTCTATTTTTAAACCAACACAAGGTCTCGGGGTGATATCGTTTCCCCTTGTTTTCCTTTTCGCAAATCTTACAATGTTCCCTTATATTTTTCTCTTTAATTTTATTTTCAGAATGTATTTTACTCTCAGAAGGTACTATCTTTTTTTCCCAATTCTTTTTTTCGACCAAATATTCCAATCCCCTTATGTTACTGAATAAATCCTCAGTTTCTTTCAAGGATTCCCTATCAATTCTATCCGCTATAAAATTTGGCAACCCTGTAGCTATGAGATCTATCAGGGTGGGTTTATCCATGTTCCTATTAACTTCTAATAAAAGTCTTTCGTGTATTGTCCGTGTGGTGCCGGCAAAGAATTGCACCACCCCCTCTCTTCCCGTGGGTGTCGTAAGAGGCGACTAAGGGATAAACCGGAGGATGGGCAGCAGCGTCCTCCGAGAACTACCTTCATCAAACTGCGGTCGCCAACCCGCCTGCCAAGCGTGGCGACTATGGCAATCCCCCCCAAGGGATCTATATACTTGGGACCAAGAAGTGCCACAAGCAATGCCCAGACCCCCAGTCCCCGGCGGCCCCGCTATTCCTGGCTCCGGTAGCGGCCATGGTAACGGCGGGGCAGGGGGTGCTAAAGTTAATCCCCGGCAGAGACCCGGCTACCAAAAACGACGACCCTTGGCCCTGGCAACATATAACTGCCGTACACTGCGGACCGACGAAAAGGTACTGGAACTGGAGGAAGAATTGAGCAGGTTACGTTGGGGAATCATAGGGTTATCAGAAGTCCGGAGAGAGGGGGAGGACATGATAACCCTGAAGTCCGGTAACCTGTTCTATTTCCGGGAGGGCGACCAACAGTCCCAGGGAGGTGTCGGGTTTATCGTCCACAAGTCCCTCGCAAACAATGTGGTGAAGATCGAGAGTGTGTCGACCAGGGTAGCGTGCCTTGTACTCAGAATAACACAACGATATTCGTTGAAGGTTATACAGGTTTACGCTCCGACCTCGACGCACTCCGACGATGAGGTGGAGGCTATGTATGAGGACATTTCCAGAGCCATGCATAGCTCCAGAACTCACTTCACAGTTGTTATGGGGGACTTCAACGCGAAACTGGGCAAACAAGACGGTGAAGAGCTGAGAGTGGGGCAATTTGGAGTAGGGCGCAGGAATCACCGGGGCCACCTACTGGCTGGTTTCATGGAGAAGAAGGGACTCTATATGATGAACTCCTTCTTCAAGAAACGTGAGCACAGAAGGTGGACCTGGATGAGCCCTGATGGTGTAACGAGGAATGAGATAGACTTTATCATGTCGACGAGGAAGCAGATATTCGATGATGTCTCAGTGATCAATTCGGTTAAGTCCGGGAGCGATCACCGTATGGTACGAGGCACATTGAATATCCAAGTAAAGCTTGAGAGATCTCGACTGATAAAGTCTACGCTCCGCCCGGCACCGGCCCAGATCCAAAACCCCGAGAGCTTTCAGCTCGAACTCCATAACCGTTTTGCATGCCTAGAAAGCGACGTGGACGATTATAACGACGGGTTTGTGGAAGCTGTTCATACGGTTGGGTCTAAGTTCTTCAAGACCCGCCGTATAAGAACCAAGAAAATCTCAGACCCAACCCTTAAGCTCATGGAGGTGAGACGTAAAATGATTCTGCAGTCTTCAGGTGACGCTTGTCATTATCGGCAGCTCAATAGACAGATCTCGAAGTCTCTGAAGCGTGATGTACGCCGATTCAATACCAACAGTATTGAAAAGGCTATTGAGCGTAACAGAGGCTCGAAGGTGTTTGCCAAAGATCTGTCTATTGGCCAAAGCCAATTGACAAAGCTGAAGACCGAAGACGGCAGGATCGTTTCATCCAAACCCGAGCTGTTGGGAGAAGTCGAGAAGTTCTACGGACAGTTATACACGACAACCCGAACACCCGTCGCTGATCCAGCTAAAGACCCTAGAGCTAGATTAACCCGACACTATACCGAAGATATCCCGGACGTCAGCCTGTACGAGATTAGTATGGCTCTCAAACAGCTTAAGAACGGCAAAGCCCCTGGTGACGACGGAATTACAGCCGAACTCCTGAAGGCGGGTGGTAAACCAGTCCTTAAGGCCCTTCAGACGCTGTTTAATTCCGTCATTCATGAAGGGAGAACGCCGCGAGCATGGAACAGAAGTGTGGTGGTGCTCTTCTTCAAAAAAGGTGATAACACCTTGTTGAAGAATTATAGACCCATCTCACTTCTGAGCCATGTTTACAAGCTGTTTTCGAGAGTCATTACGAACCGTCTCGCGCGCAGGTTTGACGAATTCCAGCCTCCCGAACAAGCCGGTTTCCCAAAGGGCTATAGTACCGTAGACCACATACATGCGTTGCGGCAGGTTGTACAGAAGACCGAAGAGTATAACCTCCCCCTTTGCCTTGCATTTGTGGACTACGAGAAAGCCTTCGATTCGATCGAGACTTGGGCTGTGCTGCAGTCTCTCCAGAGGTGCCAAGTTGACTACCGGTACATCGAAGTGTTGAAGTGTTTGTACGAAAATGCCACCATGTCCGTCCGACTACAGGACCAGACCACGAAGCCTATTCCACTGCGGCGGGGAGTCAGACAAGGAGATGTGATCTCTCCGAAGCTGTTCACCGCTGCATTGGAGGATGCGTTCAAGGTGCTGGACTGGAAAGGTCGAGGCATCAATGTTAATGGCGAGTACATCTCTCACCTTCGATTTGCCGACGATATTGTAGTCATGGCTGAGACCATGGAGGACCTCAGTATTATGCTCGCTGACCTCAGCAGAGTTTCCGATCGAGTTGGTCTTAAAATGAACATGGACAAGACGAAAATTATGTCTAATGTCCATGTTGTGCCAACTCCCGTAATAATCGGAGGCTCTGCGCTCGAAGTTGTTCATTATGTATACCTGGGACAAACAGTCCAGTTAGGTAGGTCCAACTTCGAGAAAGAGGTCAATCGTCGAATCCGACTCGGCTGGGCAGCGTTCGGGAAGCTTCGCAGTGTCTTTTCGTCCAAATTACCGCAGTGTCTCAAGTCGAAAGTCTTCGACCAGTGTGTGTTGCCAGTGATGACTTATGGTTCCGAGACGTGGGCGCTTACGATGGGCCTCATAAGAAGGCTCAAAGTCACTCAGAGGGCAATGGAGAGGGCTATGCTCGGGGTTTCTCTGCGTGATAGAATCAGAAATGAGGATATCCGCAGTAGAACTAGGGTCACCGACATAGCCCGAAGAATTGCGAGCCTTAAGTGGCAGTGGGCGGGGCACATTGCTCGCAGGACTGATGGCCGATGGGGCCGGAAAGTTCTCGAGTGGCGCCCGCGAACCGGGAGACGAGCTGTCTTTAGGCCTCCAACAAGATGGAGCGACGACCTCGTGAAGGTTGCGGGAAACCGGTGGAAGCAAGTAGCACAGGACCGGTCTGAGTGGCGAGCCTTGGGGGAGGCCTATGTCCAGCAGTGGACGTCTTTCGGCTGAAATGATGATGATGATGATGAAAAGTCTTTCCTTCTTTACAGCATATTCTAACAAAGAGCCCTGCCTATACTTATATAATATTGCATACCTGACCGGTGACCAACCTTTGTCAGCATAAGTTTCACAAAAAAATTTTTTCCACAGCGGCCAGTCTGAATCCACTGTGTGTTTTATGAGCATAGCCCCATACCAATCTAGGCATGATTCATCTAAGAACAAACGAAACGCTTCGATTCGTTTGATGTCATCTTCAATCCCTAGGCGCATACATTCATTTTCACCTCAGCAGCTCGAACAAGTAGACTTTGCTGTCAGAAATTAGTGAGCAAAATCGTGTTTGTTTCACTCAGTGAGACAAAGTATTTTTTTAATTTGTTTTTTTTTAATCCTTTTATCCCATCAGACAATCCCATCAGGCAAAGGCAAAGGCCTAAGCATTGCAGCCACAGTTAAATTGTTCCCGCTCTTTTTTTTTTTATTTGATTATGCGAATGGTCATTTCATACTGCGGCATCTAACTAGTAACTACTTCTCATACCAATAATTCAAACTATCTCGATTTTATCAGCTCTCTTCTTTTAATTTCTTTAAGAAAAGAGGTAGAATTTATACTAGGCAAGTCTTAGTGCGAATCTATTTTCGTAGAAAAAAAAACTGAACTAGAAACGTTCGGATACGCGCAACGCATCAGTATAATACCGCCGTATTTTTAGACATTAAAATTATACGTTGATTTAACTTCTGAAAATCTTACAATTTTTAAATGACATATTTTATATAATTATGTTATTTGTAATCATTTTAAACTAAAGTTTTAATTTAAAGTTAACTAAAAGTTTTCAAATATTACCGAATAAATTTTAAATTTAGCATTGTGCTAGTTTCCGAACATACTTTTAGAAAATTGCCGCCATTCTCTCATGTCAAATCATGTCTTTCTTCTTAATTTTCGATAGCTAACTTTAAAGTAATTCTTTTAAAACACGAAATTCAAGTAATAATTTGAGTGAAAGGAGTGAAGAAGAAATGTTATTTTATATTTTTCGTGATGTAAGTATTTTTTGCAAGTATACCTTTTATGTGTTCTCGCTACTGAGGTGAAAAATTGTATGTGCTACTCGAGAGCAATTTCTTTTACTTCTCGTGCCTTTGAGTCCTTCGCTAGCTCAAGATTCTAAACTAGAATCACTCGCTGAACGCTCGTGATTCAACTATAGAATCATTCGCTAGCTCAGGACTCAAACATGGCACTCGAAGCAAAAAACAATTTTGCTCTCTTGTTGCACAAATAACTATTTCAAAAGCCATAACCCATTGTGATACATTTGATGTCTTCCGTGTGTACTTTTCAATGACAAACTTCTCCTTCAAACTTGTAATGTTCTGGGTTTTAGATCTGTCAGTCTGCGTCTCTGCAAAATTTTCTAGGATCTTCGATAATGCCTCTTCGGATATCCCAGCCACCGGAGTCTGTTGTTCAACCTTTGTTGTGATTTCCTCTAACAAATATCCTTTGAATTGCATGTTTCCATCCTCATCTAAGTAGCTACTGCTTATATCTGAAGTCATCGAGATCCACACCTGTCTTTTGTCATGTCTCTTTTGTAATGTACTTCTCACTCTTTGATAGGCCTGTGTTTTTAAAATTGCTTCATGTAGTTTTACTGGCTGGTATTGCTCTGGTATTACAAAGACATTTTTTTCCACGTCCGTAATCGAGGTTATGCATATAACATTTGTTTTAGGATCTTCGCTACTATGTTTTACCACAAACTCAAACCGTAACTTTTCCATCTTTTTGAGGAATAGCCAATAATGTTGTTTTATAATGTGCTATGTACGGTTTTATTGGTGAAATAAGAACAATTGTGTTGCTCTGTAAAAGAGTAATTTTTATTATTCACTTGTTGGTGCATTAACCTTACTTAAATAAACCTAAATTAACAGACTTACCTGTAAAAGAGAAACAACATTAAAGATAATTATTCCACTTCTATTTTATTTAAATAAGCTACGTATTTGCTTGATCTGCTATAACGAATAACGGTCTAATCATCCTTCACTTGTCAACTGTCATCTATCTGTCATAGGCTTACCACAGACCATCAATACAGCAAATGAAGTGGCAAGACTTCATTTACATATATATTAAGCTAAATATATAATGTTGTACCTAGAACTATAATTACTTTAAATGGAAATGAATTTTATACAAAACTTAAGACGTGGTTATGTTTGGACGTTTGCTTCTCAATCACGCTAAAACGGCTCGATCAATTCGCATGAAATTTGGCATACAGTTTGTAATTTTTTTTTAATGTTTGGAAAATCCATTTACGGATACCACCAAGCCCGGGGAGGGGGGGCGGGTGGTTATATGGGACTCGCCGGCCCGAATGGCCGGAATACCCATTAAAAACCAATTAAAAAATCTCCTCCGCGCTGACTGCGCGAGGGTTGCGTTGTAACCTTGAATAATACATAGGCTACCTATTATCCCGGAAATCCCGTGAAATCCTGGAATCTCATTAGAGGGACCCCGTAAGAAGACTGGATAGAAATCCAGGGAATCCCACAAGTCCCGTAATCCCGGGAATTCCGGCAAAGGTTTTAAAAATATCCCAACCCTATCCCGACTCAATGACCCAAGTACTTGAATTTTAGTGCCCGCTTTGAAGACCATTAACTCGCTTTTAACGATTTTGCTTGCAGGATTTAGGCATTACCTTGAAAGTAGCACCTAGTAAAGGGTACATTTATATTCTCAAAATCTTTGTCTGGGACCGCGCCTGTGTGCTAGTGAAATATACCGATTGTACAATTGAACAGGTACAAACACCTGATTGGCAAGCACCTCCTCCACCCGATCACCAAGCGGACGCTGCCGGTCATCGCTGATGACTATGTCGACATGAACTTCGGAACTGGTAAGGAATCGATACTAACGCCTCAATACTTGTATTATATAGCTCCGTAAGAATGAATCAAGTCTCAATCGCGGAAATGATGAAGTTGTGACGTTCGACGACGACGTTGGATGTAATAAAAGTAACACGTCAACAAAACAATAGTACATTACAGAAGTAGGGTGGTGAATTTGTAAATGTCCCAGATCGCAGGTTTCTGTTAAAAAAAAGTTTGTTCGCGTTGTCGATTAATCTACAGGTACAAGTTCAAAGGTCGTCCTAGTGAATATTTCCTTTATTTTCCTCGCAAGTGTGATGAAAAACTCATGATGAGCTCATTGGCGTGCATTGGGTGAGGCCTACGTCCAGCAGTGGACTACTATGGGCTGTTGATGATGATGATGATGATGATTATGACCTTATAGACAGTGGCGCCAACTAGTGGGCGTGAACACGGTGCTCCTCATTGACTTGCCACTTCGGTTGTACAGGCGCGGTGAAGATCACTCCTGCGCACGACCCCAACGACTACGAGATCGGCAAACGCCACAACTTGCCGTCCATCACCATTCTCGACGACGAGGGCAAGATGCTTGACAACTGCGGCGCTTTCTCGGTAAGCTTTTCAGCCCCAAGGGCGGATCCGGCTTTCGACTCAGGGGGGGAGGGGTCACGTCATACAACCCCTCCCCCCTTTTTTTGCGTCAGAGGTTAAAAATACATAATAGTAGTAGACCTAGTCCTGCCGAGGGGGGGGGGGTGACCCCCATGACCCCCCCCTGGATCCGCCCTTGTTCAGCTCAGAAATATTATTGACCTAGAAGAAACAAGCGCCTTCAAGTAATCATTTATTGCATGTCATGTTTACATAAGGTCTTATACATACATATAGTGGTACTTGGTTAACTGGGGGGACCTGGATAAGTGGGAAACCTCCTTAGCTAGAACTAGTGCTGAGTGCTGAGGTCCCGACACTTGGCACGGAATTACCTCTGTTCACAAGTTGTATGAAAACAAAATGTAAATAATTTTGTACAATGATTGAATTTCAAAGAATTCGAGGGGGGCGCAAAGATTTGGACAAAAACACACCTATATATTATCGTAAAACTAAAAGTCCCATAGGAAATAGGTGCACTGAACACATTTCTCTCACACTTTTTTCGCGTCATTGTGAATTTCTTCTGAGTAAAATTCTTATGAGAATTACAAATTATCTTTAAAATTCCACAATGCTCATATCAGTCAGGAACGGCAAATGTGTACCATAAAAGTCGCTATTAAACCCTTATGCGACATTTCAGTTACCTTGTAACGTCTATACAACTGTTGTGGAACCACTAAAGTCCCATAACAGTCCGGATATAACCATTATATGACCAAAAACTTGCATGAAATCTTTTAAGCAACATTTATGCAACGATAAATAGTTCTTGCCGGACTTTTATATAACTTCTATATAACGAAAAAGTCGTATAATTTGGGCCTTTTTCGCGTTTAGTAAACGTTGACAACTACGTTTATACGAACAACTTTGTGTACCAAACAGGGAATGAAAAACGTTTTTACAATTTATACAACGTTATTTTGTTAGTTGGGTTTGTTGGGTCTACTTTATAGGTACACTAGCTTCTTCCCGCGACTTCGCCCGCGTGGAATTCGGTTATCGCGCTCCCGCGGGAACTATGCGTTTTTTCTGGATTAAAAGTAGCCTATGTCCTTTCCCGGGACCCTAACTATTTGCATACCAAATTTCATCGCAATCGGTCCAGCGGTTGAAGCGTGAAGAGGTAACAGACATACAGACAGACAGAGTTACTTTCGCATTTATAATATTAGTATGGATAATACGGATTTCTTCCGAACATTCAAACGTCTGCATAAATTGGAATAGCAAACATTATAATACACGTATTGCTACTACTACTTAAGTGCATAACTTATCGTGGTATCCCGGATTTCTACCCTTAACGGGATGACTAAAACTATCCTATGTCCTTCCTCGGGCCTCTAACTATATCTATACCAAAATTCAAGTCAATCGGTCAAGCCGTTTTAGCGTGAAGAGGTAACAGACAGACAGACAGACAGAGTTACTTTCGCATTTATAATATTAGTATGGATAATACGGATTTCTTCCGAACATTCAAACGTCTGCATAAATTGGAATAGCAAACATTATAATACACGTATTGCTACTACTACTTAAGTGCATAACTTATCGTGGTATCCCGGATTTCTACCCTTAACGGGATGACTAAAACTATCCTATGTCCTTCCTCGGGCCTCTAACTATATCTATACCAAAATTCAAGTCAATCGGTCAAGCCGTTTTAGCGTGAAGAGGTAACAGACAGACAGACAGACAGAGTTACTTTCGCATTTATAATATTATACGGATATTTGACTTGTGGTCCGCAGGGCATGAAGCGCTTCGACGTCCGACGCAGCATAGTGAAGACCCTGGACAGTATGAAGCTGTACCGCGGGACGGAAGACCACGCCATGGTGGTCCCGCTCTGCAGCCGCTCCAAGGACGTGGTGGAACCCATGCTGAAGCCGCAATGGTAACTAGGGGATACGGCCTAACCACAGTGTCTCGGGATAAAGTGCATAAACCTAACCTAACCTAACCTAACCTAACCTAACCTAACCTAACCTAACCTAACCTAATAACCTAACCTAACCTAACCTAACCTAACCACAGTGTCTCGGGATAAAGTGCATAAACCATTGACCTGTAATAACATATGGACGAACAGTGCCTAACAGAATATGTCAAAATATATGGAGCAAACTGACATTGGGAAATACGTTCCAATATGCTAATAACGCCTCTTTATAATATGTGTCATAAATATTTTATACGAAACTAAACCTAACACTATAAGACTTAAGTGTCAAATTTACTGAGCGCAAACGGGCCATTTTTCTTCGGCTGATTGTGAATCCTTACTTATAATATATCGATGGCATAAACGAATAGCGATGAAACGTGGTGATATTTTATCGATGTATTTTTTTCTGTAATTTTTTAAATTATTTATCTTTTTGGAATTTTTACAAAAAAAAGAGGAAAAAAAACGAATTTTTACAAAGAGGAGAGAGGAAAAAAAACAGTTTTTATTGTTAAATAGCCGTTGTTTTTGGAATTTGGACATTTTTCGCATTTTTATTTATTTAAATAACATGACTAAGGCTTTGTGTTTATAATTCCGCTGATTTAAAGTCAATACGGGGCGATATATAAGGATATAATTATCGCCGCGGCCAGTTTTGCATACCTTAAACTGCACAGCTATTTCTGTTTTATAACTACCCTTTTTATTTTTGTAATGTAACTTACTAACTTAATACTAGTCCAATACTCAATACTTACAACTACTTATTAGAACTTATATTAGAACTGTTTATAAACTTAATTGTAATTTTTATTAATTAAGGAGTAAAAAATGCTCACTGAATCAATATTGCAAATAGTTAAAATTCTCATTAAGTGAAATGTAATAATTTCTTTTGAGAAAATAAAATTCTTTAACCCGATATAAGGGGAGATATCTTATGTCTTCAAAGTTTTTCGGCAAAGTGGAATTCGGTAATAGCGATCCCAATGCGGGAACAATGCGTCTTACCGGGATAAAATGTAGCCTATATGTTGACTAGTGTTATAAAATACCCCCATACCAAATTTTGTTGCAATCTGCCCAGTAGTTTTCGAGTTAAATCCGGACATACATACATACGTACAGACAATTTTTCCAAAAAACTGTGCCCTCCACTTAATCGTTTCTTTTAATTAATATAGAGTATAGATTGCAAGTGGGTTGCCTAGCTAAAATAATAATAATAATAATAAGAGATTTTATTCACCAAAAAAAAAAAAACAAATAATGAAACAAGCAGTTGGAATTACAAAAATATGGTGGCGAAAAGGATGGTAGACTCAGCGCTAACGCTGTTTTTCAGTCTCCAACCACTAAGTTATCTAAACGTAGACCAACTTAAAACTTAAGAATACTTATCCTAGAGGCTTCCCGTTGAAAATTACAATCCGGCAGTATTATAAAATATGGATGATAGGAGTTTCATCTTTTTTCAATCCACTTATTTCTTTGATTATTTATAAATACCGATCTTTGGAGGCACAAGAAATAAAAAAAAAATAGGCCGCCTACTTTTGTGTTCGTCAATATTTGTCTAAAATACAGGTAATTTGCACGAGCCCGTTTTTTTTCCAAATTCTTTGTCACTTTCTGTCCTGTGATGCTCTCATTTTGTAAATAACCAAAGAAAAAAGAGTATTTTTTTTTGTCTCTTGGCCCATAAAATCACTGCTACTTTCCGCTCTTTGCTACTCTTTGAAGTTTAGGTTCTTTTCTATTAACAAGTCACCTGCAATAGTACATTACAGACCTAGGGTGGTGAATTCGTAAATGTCCCAGATCGCAGGTTTCTGTGGCCCGAACCGTTGGTGAGGGCCATAAATATGCGATCTGGGGCTTTACGAATTACCACCCGTGGTTTGTCAAAAGTTTTACGTCTTGCCTTGATTTTCTCTCTGCGTAGCGAGCGGAAAATCCCACTTTATGGCCAAGGGTGATGTAAAGATTATTTTTAGTCTAATTTAGGAATGTAAAAAAACCCATAGGTACATTTTGATTTTGTTCCCAGGTACATCCGCTGTGGAGAGATGGCGGCGGAAGCCATAAAGGCGGTTAAGACGGGCGAACTGAAGATCATCCCCGAAGCCCATGAGAAGACCTGGTACCACTGGATGGAGGGTATCCGCGACTGGTGCATATCTCGGCAGCTGTGGTGGGGACACCGGATCCCGGCCTACCGAGTGACTCTGCCCAATCAGGTAGGAATCATGCTGGGTGCAGAGGTGGTCTAGCCATTAAGCCACCGCCTTTTGAGGTCTTCAAATCTCAGCTTAGTATATGTTCAAAAGTTATTTGGATTTACCGCTGAATTTCTTGATGAAAATGTCGGAAACCTGACTTACGCGCATTATTACTGCGAATGAGGGTTGCCTGAAAAGCGCTCACCCCGTGGCGCATTGTCTCAATGGGTCCTATAGGGTCAAGCAAACCGTTGTGACGATATTTTACCTACAGAATGAACTATCGATTCTAAGCATATTTGTTAGGTTTTTAATTTTTCGAGTTAGTAAAAAAATGGTATCGCCCAGTATGGGAATCCAATACAATTTTCAAGGTTCCGAAGTCCATAAGGAACCCTTATAGTTTCGCCATGTCCGTCCGTCCGTCCGTCCGTTTGTCCGCACTATTGCTCGGAGAGGCTTAGTTCTAGAAAGCTGTAATTTGGCTTTATTACAATGATCAGGGGACTATATTAATGCATAATAAGTAATTTTTTACAGTACAAACTTATGTCTGACACAGTTACGTCTGGGAGGATGTTGGGCCCACGGGAGCGGTCTGGCTCTCCACAGACGTATTAATATAGTCCCCTGATCATAGTAATAAAAAAATTAAGACTTCATAAATAAGTAATGTTGGGTATGCTTTTGTCGACTTTTGCTCCCAGATTCCTGTAAACGGGCGCCTAGCCGAGCTAGTGAGTACTCGGACATAAAGCTCATAAAGGAGTACCCATTCTGAAAATTTCGTTTCTTTAAAAATAAGTAACGTCTGGCGGCCCTGGGATCTTGGTCCATTATGCACGCTTTACGCTTTAAGTGTCGTCCGTCACAATAGTACATTACAGACCTAGGTTGGTGAATGCGTAAATGTCCCAGATCGCAGGATTCTGTGGCCCGAACCGAAGGTGAGGGCCATAAATATGCGTTCTGGGGCTTTACGAATTACCACCCGTGGTTTGTCAAAAGTTTTACGTCTTGCCTTGGCCAAGAAGTGAGATTTTCTCTCCGCGTAGCGGGCAGAAAATCCCACTTTAGGGCCCAGGGTGATGTAAAATTAATATCATTTTACTATAACTATCGTATTTTAGAATAGGCAGAAACAAGAAAATTATATAGACTGACAATCTCCTTACATTGCTGCGTACATCGGAAAAGCTCGAAATTATGAGATGATCCAGGGGCGCTTTAAATTTCCATACGTAGCCAGCCTGTACTGTATTGAGATTGCTCATAGAGTTGAAATTCTCACACTGGGTAGGCAACATCTTTTGATTTTCTGCCCGCTACGCGGAGAGAAAATCTCAATTCTTGGCCAAGGCAAGACGTAAAACTTTTGACAAACCACGGGCGGTAATTCGTAAAGCCCCAGATCGCATATTTATGGCCTTCACCTTCGGTTCGGGTCACAAACACCTGCTATCTGGGACATTAACGAATTCACCGCCCTAGGTCTGTAATGTACTATTACATCACCCTTGGCCATAAAGTGGGATTTTCTGCCCGCTACGCGGAGAGAAAATCTCACATCTTGGCCAAGACTTAAAACTTTTGACATACCACGGGCGGTAATTCGTAAAGCCCCAGATCGCATATTTATGGCCTTCACCTTCGGTTCGGGTCACAAACACCTGCTATCTGGGACATTAACGAATTCACCGCCCTAGGTCTGTAATGTACTATTACATCACCCTTGGCCATAAAGTGGGATTTTCTGCCCGCTACGCGGAGAGAAAATCTCACATCTTGGCCAAGACTTAAAACTTTTGACATACCACGGGCGGTAATTCGTAAAGCCCCAGATCGCATATTTATGGCCCTCACCTTCGGTTCGGGTCACAAACACATGCTATCTGGGACATTAACGAATTCACCACCTGTAATGTACTATTATCGCATTTAACACTTATTTCGGGCGTACGCTGATTTGTATGAAGGTTGTCATTCTCGGTTTACCTTATTTTCTCTTTGGAAAACGCAAGATCTACATACACGTCTTTATTCAACAGCAAACGAACGATGAGCTCTGGGTGTCGGCGCTCTCGGAGGAAGAAGCCCTGAAGAAAGCGGCAGCCACGTACAACGTCCCTGCTGGGGACATTACCCTGGCGAGAGATGAAGATGTACTGGACACCTGGTTCTCCTCGGGACTGTTCCCCTTCGCTATCTTCGGGTGGCCCGACCAGACGGATGATTTGAAAGTACGGAAACCTGCTGTTAAATTTGAGTAGGACATTAAATCCAGTAGGTTTATACATCAGCGCGTGCGTCAAATCCGGTCATTCTAATTTTTACCCGAACTTCTTATGCGCAGAAATATTAAAATGAAAATACCCGTTTTTTTCGTTCCCGTGGGAATTTCGGGAAATCCTCTCTTAGTGCTCCCCTACGTTCCCTAAGGAACCTGCATGCCAAATTTCAGCTCCATACGACCAGTAGTTTCGGCTCTGCGTTGATCGACCGATATAGAGATGGGTATCAAAATGAAGAGCTTGTCAAGAGGATTGCGAAAAATTGTTATCATATTTGTCAAAATGGAGAGCATGGGGCCCTTTAGTTTTTCACTAAGAGAAAATGTTTGGATAATAGAAACCGTAACAGATAGACATATGCTGTTCAAGATTTTTCTCAAACATGCAATGAAATATGGATATTATGTTCTTCTTATTAGCCTGGGAAGAATCACGTTTCAGGTGCGGCTAGACAATTGGTCTATAATGAAATTTCATACAAACGTTGCAGGCCAAGGCCGGCAACTCACTTTTTTTTAATTTCCATTTGATATATTTGTGACACAGCATCTTGGCATTCCGCCATTTAAAAAAAAGCTACAATATTTATTTATTTCATTGCATGTTTGAGGAAAGCACTATACATACATCGGCGGGGAGCGGAAGTTGTCGGCCTCGCAACTATCCGGGCTCACTTCGTTCGGCCGTATATAATACTTGGCCTGCAACATCCTCCTTCCCGGCCTCTGTAGTAATGTACTATTTCTGCGCAGATTTTTGAGGTCTACAATTCCTTTTGGTTGTATTGTTTTAATGTACCTTGTACGGTTTAGCCAGCGTAAGTGGAGCAAAAATGTATCGATCATGAAGAGCAAATGAAAACGATACCAAACTTGGCCTAGTAGCTTAACTGATTTTGATATAAAAAAAAAGTTGAGAGCTCCCCCAAAAATTTTGACGGGAGTTTGACGTCGCTCCGCTTCATTTGAAGCCATATTCCTCCAAAACTATACACGTAAGGGCATGTAATATGTCACTTTCGGGTAAATAAAGGTCGATGAGTTCATTTTTTGGACTAAAATGGTGCTCTTTAGAACAAAAAAAAAATGCAAAAACGCGTGCAATTTATGAAACTTCCGTGACCATTATTTTTTACATTTACCTATTATTAAAAAAAAACATAGAACCCAATTGACAATGCAAGTTTAGGAAACTAGTTACTCATATTCGCAACCCTATGGGATCAGTAGGTACATGGTAATTTGAAGTTTCGTTTCAAGTTCATCTGTAAACCTTTCAGGCATTCTATCCTGGGGAGCTGCTGGAGACAGGTCACGACATCTTGTTCTTCTGGGTGGCGCGCATGGTATTCTTTGGGCAGCGTCTAATGGGGAA
The DNA here is from genome assembly GCA_963971205.1 of Aethes cnicana. Classification (NCBI taxonomy): domain Eukaryota; kingdom Metazoa; phylum Arthropoda; class Insecta; order Lepidoptera; family Tortricidae; genus Aethes; species Aethes cnicana. The sequence continues at coordinate 14,892,748 of OZ020279.1, read as the reverse complement.
ACTGCCTTTCAAGTAAGATATTTCCATAATATTTCAAGAATAACAAGCAAGATTTTATCATAAAAAGAAATAAAACAAGACAAGACTGGATCTACGACTGGATAGTACGAGTAAGTTCTAAGTATTATGCATCATCGATCGAATTGTTTCCATAATGTTCTAGGTCTCTCTGGTCCTTTCCTTTGAAGTGTTGCTACTGGCCACAATATGACGCTGATCGCTTCCTACCAAGTTATTTTATTTTCCTTGCTACTACCAACGCCATCTGCTGACAAATGGCGTTGGTAGTAGATGGTGCGCTCTTGCGCTTTATAATTTTATTGCAAACGTTAACGTAGCACCAATAGGCCATACGCATGTTCTTTTTTACATTTTTATAAAATAGTTAACAGAACAAGCGGGATTTCGTCCCAGCTTCTCAACTACAGATCACCTTCACCCAATAAATCAAATAATAGAAAAAACATCCGAATTTAATAAACCCCTTTACATTGCCTTTGTGGATTATAGCAAGGCGTTTGACAGTGTTGTGCATTTTGCTATATTTTCCGCATTGCGTAAACAGAATCTTGACAAAACTTATATCGAGCTCCTTTCTAACATTTACCACCATAGCACAGCTTGTATCAAACTGAGCACTCCCGGGCCAAACTTCCCAATTCAAAGAGGCGTTAAACAAAGAGATCCGTTGTCTCCTAAGCTATTTACAAGTACCCTACAAGAAATTTTTGCTAGGCTGGCAGTCTCGTGGGAGAATATGGGTATCGAAGTTGGTGATGGAAGGTTGACAAACCTTCGTTTTGCCGACGACATTGTCCTGTTCTCCCACACGGCACCCGAACTCGAGCAAATGCTGCAACATCTCAGCACGGCGAGCCTTGAGTTTGGACTCAAAATGAATAGAACTAAGACGCAGTTAATGACCAATGTCACGAAACGTAGGGTAGTGGTGGATGGGCAAGAACTACAATATGTCGACGAATACATCTACTTGGGCCAGATAGTATCCTTCGAAAACAGGCAGTTCAAGGAAATCGATCGCCGGATCGAAAACGCCTGGAAGAGCTTCTGGTCCATGAAAACGCTAATGAAGGGCAAACTTCCTCTGTGTCTAAAGCGTAAACTGGTCGACACTTGTATTCTGCCCATTCTAACCTATGGCGCCAAACTTGGTCATTAACTGAAGTTCAAAAGTCACGACTCAAGGTTTGCCAACGAGCAATGGAGCGCAGCATTCTCGGTGTTCGTAGAACTGATCGCATCAGAAACACCGAGCTGCGCTCCAAAACGGGAATTGCTGATGTGGGTGTTAAAACTGCCAAGCTCAAATGGGACTGGGCTGGCCACGTCTGGCGGATGCATCCGGAACGGTGTGGGCCAAAAAAGCCACAGAGTGGGCTCCACGAGATGGCTGCCGGAGAAGAGGCAGACCCAAAAGGAGATGGCGGGACAACTTGGACGCATTTGACCCAGATTGGCGGGAGCTTGCACAGAATAGAGGAGAGTGACGAAAAAGAGGGGAGGCCTTTGCCCAGCAGTGGGACACTTCATAGGCTATAATAATAAAAAATAGTTAATGTCATTATATAACAGTTAAATAATATCCCTCGCCAAAAAACTACATTTAAATAATTATAAAAAATATTAAAAGCATCGTTAAAGTATCATCAATTCAAACGCGGCCATTTGGCGCGCTGTGATATCCAGTGTTACCAGGGCCTGTGTCAACGTACAGCTTGTCAACTTCGTCATACAGCACAGATTACGCGAGCGTATGCCCGAGGACCTTCACAATAGAACGTTGGCGTACGGGACTCGTCATAAATGACATCTAACTCTCCCCGTCTCTTTCATCCCTTCGTTAAACCAAGTTCGATTTGACGGAAAAGAACTGTCACCTATGATGAGTTCCTCTTACCATAGAGTTATGGAGTGTAGAATGTGTCTTGGTAAGAAGCCCAATCTAATATGGCGAAACAGTTGAAAACGTGTCAAAACGGCAAAATAACACTCCCTTATTTGCATCAGACGCATATTGCCTATTACGGACGTATTCCAAAGTAGCTTTTGCACTGTACGTTTTCTCGACCTGTTTTTATTGATCGAAAAAAACCTTATTGTTTACAGAGAGATCTACCTCCATCCGATGGTTCGCGACGCCCACGGGCGCAAGATGTCCAAGTCGTTGGGCAACGTCATCGACCCCATGGACGTGGTGCGCGGCGTGACCTTGGAACAGCTGCACCGGCAGCTGCTGGAGTCGAACCTGGACCCCAAGGAGGTCGAGCGAGCGAAGCAGGGCCAGAAGCAGGACTTCCCCAATGGGATCCCGGAGTGCGGCACGGACGCGCTGAGGTAACGTCGTCGTGGGGCGTGGAATACCTGCCGCGGTAGCCGAGTGGTTTGATCTGACTAACTGACTGACTCACCTTGCCCTACCGCCTTTCATTCAGAGGGTCGGGAGTTTGAATCCGGCTCGCACCCCAGAATTTTTTAATGTGCGGAATTCAATTTGAATTTACTACTGAGCTTTTCGATGAAGGAAAACATCAAGTAATTCAAGGATGTGTGTGAAGTCCCCAATCCGCGTGGGACGCAAATATGGGCTGTCGTAGTAGTAGTAGTAGTTGCAGGTGTTCCCACCACCAACACAACAGCCTATTTACGGCCCACTACTGGGCACAGGCCTCCTCTCATCACGACAGGCTTTAGGCTATCCTCACGCCGTCCCACACATGCTTGATTTACTTCGCAGATCTATCCACGTTTCCTCACGGTGTTTTCCTTCATGGAAAAGCTCAGTGGTAAAGGGTCTAGCCGCAATCCTATAGTGAAACTGCCCCTGGCTGAAATGTATACCTTTCTTAGAAGCGTTAATTGGTCTTATTATAAGATATCATTTTACAATATTTCAAGTCTGGATTCCCCTTGGTTTGGATAAAAATAAAAAAAAATAAAAAATCTTTTTTAATTTTTCTAAGCTAAACTAATGGTTAGATTTCTTTTAAATTCGGATTATACATGGCACTAATAGCAATACATTTTCAAAAAAAAAAATCAAGGTTCTAACTTATTTACAAAGGCCTAAAATTTTTTTTTATTATTTTTAATTTTTTTATTGTTATTTACAAGAGAGCGACAACCTCAATTTTTAGGTATGTAATGCACAATACAATATTGTATGAAATATATTTTTTTCATAAAAATCCATTTGTGGCAACAAGGTAAAAATGTCTTACTAATGCAGGTCATTCGTCTTTCGACCATTAGGAGGTAATAGTAATATAAATATTTGGAGACAACTTACGCAAATTAAGCTAGTCCTAGGCTAAGCAAAGCTTGTACTATGGGTACTTGGCGACGGTACTTATACATATATAGAAAAATACTTACATGCATAAATAAAATATAAAAAACTTCCAAGACCAAAGAACACATAGCCATACTCATCACACAAAAGTTTTCCCTGGCCAGAATTTTTATACGTTTGAATTGCGAACATATTTGGAATTTGAATTTCGAACACGCGTTCCAATAACGCTGTGTTATTTTTTTGTTAATTTGCGTAAGATTGTCTCCAAATATTTATATTACTATTACCTCCTAATGGTCGAAAGACGAATGACCTGCATTAGTAAGACATTTTTACCTTGTTGCCACAAATGGATTTTTATGAAAAAAATATGTTTCATACAATATTGTATTGTGCATTACATACCTAAAAATTGAGGTTGTCGCTCTCTTGTAAATAATAATAAAAATATAAAGTAAAATATTTTTTTTTTAAATGTATTGCTATTAGTGCCATGTATAATCCGAATTTCAAAGAAATCTAACCTTAGTTTAGCTTAGAAAAAATAAAAAAGATTTTTTATTTTTTTTTATTTTTATCCAAACCAAGGGGAATCCAGGCTTGAAATATTGTAAAATGATATCTTATAATAAGACCAATTAACGCTTCTAAGAAAGGTATACATTTCAGCCAGGGGCAGTTTCACTATAGGATTGCGGCTAGACCCTTTAAACTTGAAGTTCGCACGTAAGTAAACTCAGAGGTGCGAGCCGGGATCGAACCCCCGACGCTTTAATGAGAGGCGATAGGTCGAGCCACTAGACCACAACGGCTATACATCTGCAAAATGGACCCCAAGAAGCTCAAAAGAGCGAAACAAGACCGGAAGCTCCATCTTGATGAGACCTACCAACAGCTCATCTCCCAGTACGCGGACAGACCTTTCTGGGTCTAAATTAACTGCCGAAAATCTGACAAATCCAGAGAAGATTGAAGAGTATTTTCTTCTCAATTATAATAAATAGCACAATTTCAAATAAAAAAATAAAAACCGAGTTCAAACTCCGACAGCCTTCAAAAGCTGTGTCAAGTTCATTATAAGATTGTCATCAGCTTTGGGTCGGTTCACTTCACACCGACTTTGTAGGCTGTCGGAGTTTGAAGTCGGTTTTTATTTTTTATTTAAAATACTTTTTCCGCTACAGTTTCCAAACATGGGTACGATGGGACGTAAAACCACTGTATTCTTTGAAATTGATGACAAAAGCATTTAGATGCTAACAAATTTTGCCAACAAGATGGAGTGACGACCTTGTAAAGGTCGCGGGAAAGCGGTGGATGCGAGTGGCACAGGACCGGTCTGAGTTGCGCGCCTTGGGGGAGGCATATGTCCAGCAGTGGACGTCTATCGGCTGAAATGATGATGAAATTTTGAGGAATTCTCTCATTTTCTCATTGATCCTATCATCAGAACTGAACCAAATTAATATGGGCCCAATCCGGAGGTGCCACCCTTCGATTAAAAAAAGATTCACCGAAATCGGTTCACAATTGACGGAGTAATCGCGGAACATACACACAAAAAAAATATGAAAAAAACATATCCTTTTTTTTCGAAGTCGGTCAATAAAGAATCAAAGAAGCGAAAATCTTTTCACGGATATTTTTTTATGTAACTAGTAGAGTAACGTAAGCTTTATACCTCGGAACCCAGTTCCAGTGATTTTCGTGGTTTTTTGTTGTATTGTGTTCTTTACCAAAAATATTAAAATGTTTACCCATTTATTTTTGCCGATCTGAAGTTTTTGGATTGATATACATATATATAATAATTGATTAATATATAAGATAATATTGATAATATAATAATTGCTTAACCCTATATAACCCTATATAGGGTCAAGCAAAACGTGAAGATATTTTAACCACAGTATCAGTTATCGATTCTAAGCACGTTTCCTTGTTTTTTTCTCTCGAGTTGTTAAAAAACATTGTATGGCCCAGTATGGGATTGATGGTGTGAGCGATACCGGAATCCCATATAAAACATTTTTTTTACCAACTCGAAAAACAAAAAACATGCTTAGAATTAATAACTGATACTGTGGTTAAGATATCGTCATAACGTTTTGCTCGATCCTGTATATGCGTCATATACAACAGATAAAGAGGTTAAAAACGTATGTGTAAGATCCATATTCGCTATAGACGTCTCAGCCACCTTCGGGGTATGAGTAACGGCTTTTCTATTTGACAGGGCGATGAAATAGTAAATGGTATGACTATTGAGAAAAATGGTATAATTTACCGCGGGTGATGGATTGAATCCAGAGCGACGCGAAAGATTCTAGAATAGAATCCCGAGCAGTGCGAGGGATTCTAACGTGGAATCTTGAGCTATGTCACCCAAGGTTTCAATAATTTTGCTACCGTGTTGCACACTCTGCTTTTCACTCCTCCTATGAAAAAACCAGTAGCAGCAGGGAACAAAATCGTACTTTGCTCCCTCTAAACGGGGAACAAAGTACTTCTTACCGAATAGGAGGAGTGAAATAGTAAATTGTATGACTAGGGAAAAATGGTATAATTTACCGCGGGTGACGGATTGAATCCTGAGCAAAGGAAAAGATTCCAGAATTTCAATGGAATATTGAAGTAGCGAAGGATTCAAGCTGTCACCTAAGGTGTAAGTAAATTTGCTATTGTGTTGTACACTCGGCTTTTCACACCTAAAGTTGTACTGTGCTCCCTGATAGCGGGGCAGATATTTAGAATCGCAAAGTCGCATTTTGCTCCCTCGAAACGGGCAACAAAATACTCATTTTCGAATAGGAGGAGTGAACATGTTTGTTCGGCCCAGGTTCGCCTTGTGCGCGATGACCCAGGGCCGCGACTTGAACCTGGACGTGCAGCGCGTGCAGGGCTACCGGTTCTTCTGCAACAAGCTCTGGAATACTGTCCGCTTCGCGCTCCTCTACTTCCCCAAGGGCCGCACCTTCGAGGTACGTGGCTGGCATACCAGCAACAGGGAGACTGACTATCTCCCTACATTGCTATAACCGAATTCCACGCAGAAATCGCGGGCAAAGCTTGTTTTCGTATTTTTCTACCTTTTGAAGCAATCGGGTTTTTTGGGTTTAATAATTAACTGTCGCCCGCAGTTTTTCCAGGTGGATACAATGGTGGTTACATATATTAAGAAATTAAAGTAGATTGGTATTTGTAAGCCTCCAACAAGGTGGAGCGACGACCTTGTGAAGGTCACGGGAAACCGGTGGAAGCACAGGACCGGTCTGAGTGGCGAGCCTTGGGCATGCCTATGTCCAGCAGTGGACGTCTTTCGGTTGAAATGATGATTGAGAGGTTGCCTCGGATCAAATCGCTTATTTTGGTCCCTACTATCACTGTGCAAAGCGGCTTGCTTTTCTCCTAAAGTGCGGTATTTTCACGAAAAGGGATCGTAATAAGTTCCTATAACTATGGAGTGTGGAATGTGTCTTGGTAAAGAGCGCAATCTTATATGGTCAGCAGTTAACAGTTGAAAACGTGTCCAGCGGATTTGATAAGCAACAAAACAAAACACACTCTCCTCACAACCGTTTTCGCTGCTTTTTGGGCTCAGCAGCGCCATCTGAAGGCGCTACTGCAGACTATCCGCCTAGGTGGCTTGACTGGAGTGGCGATCGCAGCGCCCCCAATTTACCGGATTTGATGTCCACTTTTGGAACTATAAAGATTGCGCTCCTTTATTTCAATCCTCCATATCTATAACTATTGTGTTGGTGCTGTGAGCGTGCTTATGATCGTTCCGAATCAAAACCGCGCTCACACGGTCGTGAGCGTGACAATGGGGGCTATCGCGGCTACTAGAGGCGCTAGTGTCGCGTGAGGTCCAATAACTTCACTTTTCACTGTTGTTGGCGAGCTTCGTGACATAAATTATAATTTCTTTAATTTATTTGTGATTTCCTTTATGAAATTATCGCAAATATGGATTCATTGGCGATGAATGTGAACGCTTTCAAAATAAATAAAAAATCCGAATAAAATGGAACTGCACAACATTGCGGCATAGCTACTTGATATGATGGTAGTAATAAACTTAATGAGATTCAAGATTGAACTACTTTGTTTCGGCGGCGATCTTATAAAGTCGCGTTTGACAGCTGTACCTCTCGACCTTAGTCAACAGTGGCGCCAACTGGTGAGCAAAGAAACGATAGCCCCCATTGGTTCGGGGACACTTGTGAGCGTGTTGCGAACGGCCGTCCGTGTGTTGT
>OZ020279.1:14742969-14884976 GCA_963971205.1 Aethes cnicana | reverse complement strand
TGTGGCTCTACGACCTCTGCGACGTCTATCTGGTGACTACTCACTCAGGATAACTGTCGCGGCGGGCGCCGGCCTGGCCGCCTACGACCTGCCCGCCGCCACCACAACCTGCCACGCCCTGTGGCTCTACGACCTCTGCGACGTCTATCTGGTGACTACTCACTCAGGATAACTGTCGCGGCGGGCGCCGGCCTGGCCGCCTACGACCTGCCCGCCGCCACCACAACCTGCCACGCCCTGTGGCTCTACGACCTCTGCGACGTCTATCTGGTGACTACTCACTCAGGATAACTGTCGCGGCGGGCGCCGGCCTGGCCGCCTACGACCTGCCCGCCGCCACCACAACCTGCCACGCCCTGTGGCTCTACGACCTCTGCGACGTCTATCTGGTGACTACTCACTCAGGATAACTGTCGCGGCGGGCGCCGGCCTGGCCGCCTACGACCTGCCCGCCGCCACCACAACCTGCCACGCCCTGTGGCTCTACGACCTCTGCGACGTCTATCTGGTGACTACTCACTCAGGATAACTGTCGCGGCGGGCGCCGGCCTGGCCGCCTACGACCTGCCCGCCGCCACCACAACCTGCCACGCCCTGTGGCTCTACGACCTCTGCGACGTCTATCTGGTGACTACTCACTCAGGATAACTGTCGCGGCGGGCGCCGGCCTGGCCGCCTACGACCTGCCCGCCGCCACCACAACCTGCCACGCCCTGTGGCTCTACGACCTCTGCGACGTCTATCTGGTGACTACTCACTCAGGATAACTGTCGCGGCGGGCGCCGGCCTGGCCGCCTACGACCTGCCCGCCGCCACCACAACCTGCCACGCCCTGTGGCTCTACGACCTCTGCGACGTCTATCTGGTGACTACTCACTCAGGATAACTGTCGCGGCGGGCGCCGGCCTGGCCGCCTACGACCTGCCCGCCGCCACCACAACCTGCCACGCCCTGTGGCTCTACGACCTCTGCGACGTCTATCTGGTGACTACTCACTCAGGATAACTGTCGCGGCGGGCGCCGGCCTGGCCGCCTACGACCTGCCCGCCGCCACCACAACCTGCCACGCCCTGTGGCTCTACGACCTCTGCGACGTCTATCTGGTGACTACTCACTCAGGATAACTGTCGCGGCGGGCGCCGGCCTGGCCGCCTACGACCTGCCCGCCGCCACCACAACCTGCCACGCCCTGTGGCTCTACGACCTCTGCGACGTCTATCTGGTGACTACTCACTCAGGATAACTGTCGCGGCGGGCGCCGGCCTGGCCGCCTACGACCTGCCCGCCGCCACCACAACCTGCCACGCCCTGTGGCTCTACGACCTCTGCGACGTCTATCTGGTGACTACTCACTCAGGATAACTGTCGCGGCGGGCGCCGGCCTGGCCGCCTACGACCTGCCCGCCGCCACCACAACCTGCCACGCCCTGTGGCTCTACGACCTCTGCGACGTCTATCTGGTGACTACTCACTCAGGATAACTGTCGCGGCGGGCGCCGGCCTGGCCGCCTACGACCTGCCCGCCGCCACCACAACCTGCCACGCCCTGTGGCTCTACGACCTCTGCGACGTCTATCTGGTGACTACTCACTCAGGATAACTGTCGCGGCGGGCGCCGGCCTGGCCGCCTACGACCTGCCCGCCGCCACCACAACCTGCCACGCCCTGTGGCTCTACGACCTCTGCGACGTCTATCTGGTGACTACTCACTCAGGATAACTGTCGCGGCGGGCGCCGGCCTGGCCGCCTACGACCTGCCCGCCGCCACCACAACCTGCCACGCCCTGTGGCTCTACGACCTCTGCGACGTCTATCTGGTGACTACTCACTCAGGATAACTGTCGCGGCGGGCGCCGGCCTGGCCGCCTACGACCTGCCCGCCGCCACCACAACCTGCCACGCCCTGTGGCTCTACGACCTCTGCGACGTCTATCTGGTGACTACTCACTCAGGATAACTGTCGCGGCGGGCGCCGGCCTGGCCGCCTACGACCTGCCCGCCGCCACCACAACCTGCCACGCCCTGTGGCTCTACGACCTCTGCGACGTCTATCTGGTGACTACTCACTCAGGATAACTGTCGCGGCGGGCGCCGGCCTGGCCGCCTACGACCTGCCCGCCGCCACCACAACCTGCCACGCCCTGTGGCTCTACGACCTCTGCGACGTCTATCTGGTGACTACTCACTCAGGATAACTGTCGCGGCGGGCGCCGGCCTGGCCGCCTACGACCTGCCCGCCGCCACCACAACCTGCCACGCCCTGTGGCTCTACGACCTCTGCGACGTCTATCTGGTGACTACTCACTCAGGATAACTGTCGCGGCGGGCGCCGGCCTGGCCGCCTACGACCTGCCCGCCGCCACCACAACCTGCCACGCCCTGTGGCTCTACGACCTCTGCGACGTCTATCTGGTGACTACTCACTCAGGATAACTGTCGCGGCGGGCGCCGGCCTGGCCGCCTACGACCTGCCCGCCGCCACCACAACCTGCCACGCCCTGTGGCTCTACGACCTCTGCGACGTCTATCTGGTGACTACTCACTCAGGATAACTGTCGCGGCGGGCGCCGGCCTGGCCGCCTACGACCTGCCCGCCGCCACCACAACCTGCCACGCCCTGTGGCTCTACGACCTCTGCGACGTCTATCTGGTGACTACTCACTCAGGATAACTGTCGCGGCGGGCGCCGGCCTGGCCGCCTACGACCTGCCCGCCGCCACCACAACCTGCCACGCCCTGTGGCTCTACGACCTCTGCGACGTCTATCTGGTGACTACTCACTCAGGATAACTGTCGCGGCGGGCGCCGGCCTGGCCGCCTACGACCTGCCCGCCGCCACCACAACCTGCCACGCCCTGTGGCTCTACGACCTCTGCGACGTCTATCTGGTGACTACTCACTCAGGATAACTGTCGCGGCGGGCGCCGGCCTGGCCGCCTACGACCTGCCCGCCGCCACCACAACCTGCCACGCCCTGTGGCTCTACGACCTCTGCGACGTCTATCTGGTGACTACTCACTCAGGATAACTGTCGCGGCGGGCGCCGGCCTGGCCGCCTACGACCTGCCCGCCGCCACCACAACCTGCCACGCCCTGTGGCTCTACGACCTCTGCGACGTCTATCTGGTGACTACTCACTCAGGATAACTGTCGCGGCGGGCGCCGGCCTGGCCGCCTACGACCTGCCCGCCGCCACCACAACCTGCCACGCCCTGTGGCTCTACGACCTCTGCGACGTCTATCTGGTGACTACTCACTCAGGATAACTGTCGCGGCGGGCGCCGGCCTGGCCGCCTACGACCTGCCCGCCGCCACCACAACCTGCCACGCCCTGTGGCTCTACGACCTCTGCGACGTCTATCTGGTGACTACTCACTCAGGATAACTGTCGCGGCGGGCGCCGGCCTGGCCGCCTACGACCTGCCCGCCGCCACCACAACCTGCCACGCCCTGTGGCTCTACGACCTCTGCGACGTCTATCTGGTCACTACTTATTCAGAAAAACTATTTAGCTTCATAAATCTAACCTATCGAATTATACTTAAAAAGAAAAAAAACACATGCTTTTCAGACTGTAAGATGCTTAGCATACAAAACAATAAAGGTCTATAAGCATGACTTCTAAAACTCTAAAATGAAAAGCAGAAAGATTTTAATAGCTGTATTGGCAGAATGTCATAGCGAACCATAGAGTAAATATTGCTTGTAGCTTTTTTTAAATGGCTGAATGCCAAGATGCTGTGTCACAAATATGACAAATGGCAATTTAAAAAGTGAGTTGCCGGCCTAGTCCTGCAACGTTTGTATGAAATTTCATTATAGACCAATTGTCTAGCCGCGCCTCAAACGTGATACTTCCCAGGCTAATAAAAAGAACATAATATCAATATTACAATGCGTGTTTCAAAAAATGACAATTTTAATACGCAAATAATTTATTTTTCACCTCACTGGCTCGAAAGTGGTCGTTTTGCAGCTTGATATCCGAGCGCAAAAGTTGTTTTTATCCGCTAGCGTGGAAAGTGTTTTTGAAATTCGAACGACGCATGACGCCACTGTCACAATAAAAAAACAACGATACGTTCTGAAACGCAATTCGTCGTGAGAGATTTATTAAAATAAAGGTTCAATTTACTTAATATCATCATTAATAAAATTATATTAATAATACACCGTTTCAGATGTATTTCATTATTTCACTATGTTTTATCACAAAATTACTTAAATATGTGTATATTTTAACTGTATTCAATGAATAATTGAATCTTGAAGTACGAGTAGGAGTGATTTGGAACGCAACCTCCGGAAAAAAAAAACATTTAAAAAAAAGTTTTAGATTGCTGGTTTTGTAATTTAGAATACCTATACGAAGTAATAAAGAAAATATGAGCGATCTAGAATCTAGATGAAGCGATCTAGATGAAGATACGAATTTAACTCCTCCAGAGTTAGCACAAACTGTACGTGACGCCGAACTAAGTCTTCTTCCCGAAAAATCGCGCGTGAAGTGAAAAATTTTGTGTGGCGCTCAGCAGCAAAGTCGTTTGCTGTCTCGTGCCTTGAAACCCTCGTTTCACTCAGGATTCTATATTTGAACCACTCGCTTCGCTCGTGGTTCAACCCTAGAATCCTTCGTTCACTCGGGTCTCAATCACGCACTCACAGCAAACAACTTTGCAACCTTGCATAACAAATAACTATTGCATGATAACGGCAGTGAATATTTCCTTCGTTTATGTTTTAGGGCAATAAAGTAACAACTCGACATCGACGTGCTTGTGACACAACCCGGAGTACCAGACCTTGTTTTCTTAGACCATGACACAGCTTGAATCCCTGACTCAAGATTCTGCGTCAACGGTTTATGGCAATAATAGTACATTACAGACCTAGGGTAAGCCAAGAAGTCAGATTTTCTCAGAAAAAGATTTGGAAGAAAATCGCACTTTCTGGCCAAGGCAAGACGTAAAACTTTTGACAAACCACGGGCGGTAATTCGTAAAGCCCCATATCGCATATTTATGGCCCTCACCTTCGGTTCGGATCACAAACACATGCGATCTGAGACATTAACGAATTCACCGCCCTAGGTCTGTAATGTACTATTCTTTCTTGCATTCATTTGTAACTCGTGTCTTCTCCAGGAATACTTGAAGCCCGTGTTCGCATCCGGCTCGGAGGATGACAAGGAGGCGGCTTGGCGCACGCTCTACACGGTCCTGGAGCTGGGGCTGAAGCTGCTCAGCCCCTTCATGCCCTTCCTGACCGAGGAGCTGTTCCAGAGGCTGCCGAGGAAGCACGCCTGTGAGAGCATCTGCGTGGCCAGCTATCCTACGGTGCGACGCCCCAAACTGTATACTTTAGACTGATATAGCTCCTGCTGCTGCTGCTTCGAAGAATGAGAACTATTTTTCATTGCAAGTTTCGAGAGTATCATCATCATCATCATCAACACCCCATAGTAGTCCACTGCTGGACGTAGGCCTCACCCAATGCACGCCAATGAGCTCTGCCCAAGGCGTGCCGCATCCAATCTACACCGGCCACCTTGCCAAATCGTCACTCCGCCTGGCAACAGGGCGCCCTACACTTCGCTCGCCTCGTCGTGGTCTCCACTCAAGAACGCGTTTACTCCAACGACTATCCGCAGTTCTCGCGATGTGACCGGCCCACTGCCACTTCAAAGAGCTTATTCTTTGGGCTATGTCGACAATTTTCGTTCTCTGCCTGATCACCTCATTGCGGATCCGATCTCGAGAGTATGGCAAGATACAACTTAGAAGGCGCGCGGATTTAGCAATAACAGACTCTGCGTAAGGGCTTGTGCACAAATCTCGCGAGGTACGATAGGGGGAGGGAAAGGGACACGAAAAGCTCACGACAGATCACGTTTGGAAAGGGGGGGTATAAGGATACCTCACGTGTATTTTTCTACAAACTAAAAAAAATATCTACCACACAATCACATTTGCACATCAAGTGAAAATACGTATAATTTATAATAACATTCATAAAGAAAATAGAAAAATAAACAAGTACTTTATACTCATACAAAAATTTGGTTGAATGAAAAAAATACACGTGAGGTTGTGAGGGGACGGGAGGGGCGGGAGGTAGCCAAGATCTTCACCAAATATCACCAGGGGGGAAGGGGGGTGAAAAAGTAGCCAAAAAAACCTCGCGTGATTTGTTGAACATTGACTTTTAATCATAAAAATGCATAGATAATTTTATAATTACACTAGCTGACCCCGCGGACTTCGTACCGCCTTAGAATTTTCTTTGCTATAAACCTCACGGAGCCCGAGACTTTTCCAACGAATGCAAAACCGTGGAAATCGGTTCGTGCGTTCTGGAGTTATAGCGTCAGGGAGGAAAACCCGACTTATTTATATATAGTAGAAGATTTATAAAATCTTGTTTTTTAATCTGTCCCAAAACGGTAGGCGCCATATTGTTAGCTGCTGTGACGTCACTTCTACTGTAAACAAAGCGTTAGTAACCGTTTTAAGTTTTGACTTCACTTGTTTTTTTTAATATATTTTATTTGCGATGATATTTGGTTACTATGTACTTATATTTACTATCCTAGTGACGTCACAGAACAAGCAAACATGGCGGCTAGCTTTTTAGCGCTAAAACTGAAAATGAAAATTTAAAAGCACTTTTTAATTTCATCCACTTTAATCCCATTCAAAAAATCGAAATAAAAAATCTTGTCATTCAATCCGACATAAGGATCATTTTAAACTACATTTCAAAAAATGGTGTAATACTATTAAAGAATAAAGACAGTGCCGACCTACGGGTGGCGTATGAACCATAGAAATCGTAACTAATATAAGTGGAACTATCGCTGAGACCAAAATTTGTGTCAGGTGTGCGGTGGTGAGGGCGTAAAAGGCTTGTATGTCTCTTTATCTAACCTCATAACGAGACATAAAGAAAAAGAAGCCTCGCATGACATACTCGCTCCAGACTATGAATGGCTTTGACATTGGCTGTCATTAGGTTTCGAAATTTAAATACCATAGAAGTAGGAACTAATAACTGGAACTACCACTGTGACTAAAACTTGTGTCAGTGGCGTAAAAGGCTTGTAACTCTCTACATCTAACTTCATAGTGAGAGACAAAGACAAAATAAGCCTCGGATGACATTACTCGCTCCAGATGTACTTAATTCAATGCAAATAAATACGCAACAGTCCGTCAGTAATTTCCTATTTAGCTACGTCTCACGCAAGGGTGGGGGGGGGGGTCATGGGGGTCATGACCCCCCTTGGCAGAACTAGGTCTGCTGCTATTATGTATTTTAACCCCTGACGTGAAAAGGGGGGGGGGGTGTATGACGTGACCCCCCGCCCCCCGAGTGGAAAGCTGGATCCGCCCTTGGTCTCACGCAGCGATCGTTTTCGTATCCCACACCAGTAACTATATACACAGCGAATATAAACCGAAACGTATAGCTCTTTACTACGCTTAAAGTTATTCTTGTAATAAATAAAATCATTGCTCTTTTGGCAGGAATCCGACACTCCCTGGCGCTCCGAAGCCCTAGAAGCCGACGTGGACACTGTCCTCAAAATGGTGCACGCCATCCGTTCGACCCGCGCCGAGTACAGCCTTACCAACAAACAGAAGACCACGGCCCACCTCGTCATCTCCCCCGACCTCCCGGCCCGAGAGCTGAGCGGCTTGTTCCAGAGCCTCCAGGGCCTGGCCAATAGTGAACTGGACGAGGGGAGCCCCCCGGCCGGATGCTCCATACTGACCATCTCGGATAAGATTGAAGTGCATCTGGTGCTCAAGGTAATGCAACGAGAGTTAGTCGGGTGTTAACATTTTATCATCTGCTGTGATTGTCATCTCAAGCAATAGGCCCGATGACCGCATCAATAAATTGCAAATCTGTTTAGTCCGTCGGCAGGCGCGGCGCACTCTTTGATTTGTTCGCGCTCGATACAAGTACCCGCCGGCTTCGCACCGTGGCGTGATGATTAGTGGTTGCCGCGCACTGCTAGCGAATGCACGCGCGCGCGTAAACTCTTCATGTACGTCGCGACGCAAGAGTCAAATGTGCTATGAAAGAATTATGTCAAAAAAATATTGTATAGCAGAGGATTGTAGTAACAAGAAAAGTAAAATGATTTGGTAAAGAGTAAAATTATGAACTTTGGTGGAGGTAGTTCAAGACAACCCAAATTTTAAATTTTTCTATAGGAATAATAACAATAACTATTGTATGACCAGTATAATAGTATCATCGGGTACGCAAATTCTATGTACGCGGGACGAAGTCGCGGACAACGGCTAGTATAGGTATATGATAATTGATAACGCAGTTGTGTGACTGTGAGTCTTTAATTTTGAATTTAGCTGATTCATAAATTGACAGATAAAGTATGTGATACCTTAATAGTAAATTACGTTGTAGCATCTGTGTAGACGAGCGTTTTTAATAATAATAAAAAATAACTAACTTAACTTACATATATATTTTGTTAATAACACTACTATAACAAACCTTTGTATGTACTAATACTAGAAGCATGATTTAATATGTTCTCAAGTGCGCCAGCCCTAGCGCTAGGGCGGGGCCTCTGAAAGAGCGCGCTGCATGCGATAGAAAGAGATGCCCACTTTGGGGGCTTGCGGCGCTCTAAAACCGGTTTTTTGTTAGCAGTCGTCCTTCTGTACGTTAGTACTATTACTTATTCTGTGCCGTCGGTCAGAGAATTGAAAACGAGCGGTCTCTTATTTTTGCTTTTTCTCAATCAATCAATTGACGGAGATAAAACTCGTGAGTAGGAGCTCGTGACGTCAGAATTGAGTACAAATTTATACTAAAACGTGACGTTTCGCAATGACGTCACGCACCAGTATATACTAAAACACGATTTTTCAACCGACGAAAGAAACGGATCACAAGTCGACGCGTATATTTGTTATTTTTTTATGTGGTACGTCCAAGGTGTACAGGAATGCACAACTTAAAAGGCTTACCGATGTATATGTAGTCGAATGTTAAGAGCGCGGGAAATATCGATACTTGCTGATTGGTCACTACCGCGGGGATTAACCAATCACCAAGTGGGATGAGTCCACTTCTTAGACACTGTAAATATTTTATGATGATTTTAAGTGAAACAGTAGCGCCGTCTTGTAATTGTTACGTGAACTATTTGTTGCACTAATTGTTTTTAGGTGTCAATCATTGATATTTTTATGCAAATAGCTATATTTCTTATAATACAAACTTAGAATAACTAATCAGTGTAAAATAATTACGAATATCTCACGATAATTACCTTCGCATGTTCATAATATTATGACGATGACGCCTGTCATGTAGTGTCGCCCACAAACGCTTGGGGAGCTGTTATCGCTGCAAGTTGATTCGCAGTGATGCGAATCGTGTCTTGTACGAATGAGACTTTAGCTGACGACAAATTAATATGAATACTATAACGATCACATAAGGTCGATTTTAGGTAGCGTATACTTATATTCTTACGTGTATTTTCGGAGTCTTCTTTCCTTGTCTGCGCGATCGAAGATTCACGACGCGCCTAATAAAGTGTGTTCACATGTACGTGCAAGGTGTGTTGTATAGACACCCAATTTTTTATTGAATCTTAGACATAGATACCGAAATGGTTTTCGAATTACGCCTTCCTTAAAAATGACAATTTTGGTTTGCGTAACTGAATGAAAATAATTGATAATCTAACTGATTTTATATTATAGAATTCTATTCTATAATATTTTTTTACCTTAAACCCAAAAATAGTGGAGAAAACCAGTTCTGTCTTTTTTAATTTTACACAAGTTTTGTACAGTCAGCGGCAGAAGTAGATAAGCTGTCCAGGTGTTCAAAATGACCTACACACGCCCTTAACGTCTTAAGAATAAGGTCGTGTGTAGGTCACTTTGAACACCTGGACAGCTTATCTACTTCTGCTGCTGACTGTACCTAATTTGTTTGGTTGTCTCTCGCTACTGGTCAAAAGTGGATACATCATTTTCATACTCGAGGTGATTGGGCCTTGATTTTACCCGCCTGCGCCAGAAGGAAGGTTATGTTTATCGAGTGTATGTATGTATATTTCTTTTTCACACTCTGTAGCCTAAACTAATAATAATAATATTCAAACTAAAATTGACGGATTTTAGCTTGTCAGGTGTCGTTCTATTCGTCTTGATTGTGAGAGTGTCGCTGTCACTGTCTGATAAGATGGCGGGCAGTCGGGTATTTTCTATTTTCCAAGAGTGAGTTATTGCGTATTGTAATCGACCAGTGTAGGCAAACATTCGTTTTATTATTTTAAGAGGGTTTATCCCGAAATTTGGCAACGTCGCATATAGCTGTCAAATGTTTCGCTGTTTTTATTAATTTCTCAATATTGCTGAATTAAAAAGGAAGATATCATTCTATGGTTGAATAACGCGTCTCGTTTTATATTTTTTGGTTAGGCATTCAAGTGATAAGATTACATTAAAATGCATGGAAACTGCGATGGAAAGTTTTCAAAAGATATTACTTCCATAACACTAAACATTTCGTGTTCCTATGATAACTGGTGCAATCCATACTTAATGTTTTATTCAACCATAGAGCGATAATTCATGTTTTCATTCAGTAATATTCAGAAATTAATGAAAACAGCAAAATATTTGACAGCTATTTGCAAAGTTGCCAACTTTCGGAGTAACCCCTCTTAAGTCTTCTCTCGTCTTACAGGGCCTCATCGACCCTCCAAAGGAAATAGCCAAACTGGAAAAGAAAAAGGAGTTATTGTCACAAACTATCGCCAAGCTCTCCCAAGCCATGGCTGCCGAGGACTACTGCACTAAAGTTCCTGCTGATGTCCAGAACGCCAACTCCGACAAGCTAACGCAGTCGCAAGGAGAAATCGCAAGACTACAGGCTGCGATAGAAACGCTAAACCTAATGTGAAAATGTATCCAGTAGATAGATTATAAATTATAATATACTATTATCAAACTAAAAGAAATCTCTTGAAATCCTGTGACAACTACCGTTCCAATGAAGGCTTTTTTTATAGCCAATTGCGAGATGTAAATGTATCTATTCTTCAAAACCTGTGCATAGTCGAGTCCGCCAGCATCATAGGGATGACGACAGGGTGAAGAAATCGAAATTCTAATTAGTCCGTCAGTCAGGTAATAAAAAAATATTAGACACGTATTTTTTGTTTTATCAAATTAACAAAGAATGACTAAGTTATAACGCATTAAAGTGGGAGAGTGGGGGCTAACTACGTCACCGTTAGGTACAAATAAATCGTACCTAACCGTGACATCACGCGACATTTCAACTCGATATATCTTCTAAGTTTGATTACGTGAAAAAAGAAAAAAATACGTGTCCAATACTTTTCAATAATCTTGATAGACTAAAGAAAAAAAGTTATTTATTTATTTGCCAAAAATTAACATTTACAGTCAAACTTTACATGTCAATTTCATTAGGTACTAGATATGATTATGAATAAAATATTAAATAATAATCATTAAAAATAAACATAATAAAAATAATACATCAGAAATAAAATTTGTGCATGGGTAATAAAGTCAATGGAAATTAAAAACATTACAACATTTACATTTCAATACGTTAAATTATTGTGCTAGGTGTTGAGAGTGTCTCGAGGTAGAGTGTGGCTTTGGTCATAAAACACGATTCAGCAGAATAAAAAATGTCAAGATCGCGTTGTCGAGTTGTCGTCATCCCTATTATACTCATTTTTGCCCCTTACTCTGTTGTAATAAAGTCCAAAAGCTTACACATATTGATCATCTCGTACCGTAAACAAATGAAGTGTGAAACACTACACTATACATGTATTTTTAAGAGATGCTGTTACCTCTTTTTTAATTTATTCGCTTTGCAATAAACTTTTACTTTTAATTATAATACTTTTATTTTTTGTACTAATATTTCGCCCTCTAACCGACCAACTTGGTAATATACCTACTGAAGAGAGATCAAATTAAAAGTACTAGAAACCGACGAGCCTACATGTCATGAAATGAATAAGAATAAGAATAAGAAATAATTTATTTGTCACACAAAAAAAAAAAGAAGAAATACAAAAAAATAACAGAGGTACATGGTTTAAAAAAAAAATTGCAAACAAGATACTATTACCTACTTCTAATAATTAAGTGACAAATAGGAGACAGCTCAGCATTTTCTGCGAGTGCGTTCATCGCTCTGCGCAGAGCTGGTTTTCAGCTGTCCCCCTTGTACTAATTAAAATTAACATATTTAAGGGTATCATACAAAAATCACGTGCACAAACATTACTCATATGAGTTAAGGAAGCCAGAAGGGCATAAAAGATACAATATAGTAATAATTATAAAAAATAATAAAAAAATAAAATAAAATAAAAACTTAATACGAGGCCAATTAAAAATGCAGAGAGGGATGTGGAGTGGAGGAAGCGAGGGAGATATGCTTGGTTAGCAGCCTATGGTCTTCTTTCGTCTCTGTCCACCCCAACGGGAAACAGGCGTGAGTTTATTTACTTAAATGAATAGCTTAAATAAGTTATCCAAAAAAAAGTCCTTTGCAGTATTGTAGTTCTTATTTTTACGTAATTACGTCGTGTGAAAAATTCCACAGGCAAATTAATCGGGGGGCACGGCAGTGCCCCCGCGAAGTCGAGCGCGAAGCAAACACTGCCGTACCATCCTTTACTGGAATTACTTTTTCTCAAACATGCTCGGAAATGTCCGTGTTACTTTAAAAAAAAGAAGACGCGAGGCTGTCCATTGCCGGCCTTGGCCAGCAAAAACATTATTGTCGTGTGTGTTTTTTTTTTAATTCGCTTGCTATTTGAGACACGTCTGTAAAGAAACTGACAAATCCATGGAGGTAATAAGTACAACTTCCATGGCCAAATCATCCACGATCATGGAAGTAGTAAATACTGATGTGGGGTAAGTGCGCCTAAATTTATTTCGCCCCTATGCCTTGTAAACAGCCAACTACTAGTTGAGTAATATTTATGTTAGGCGCATTTACCCCATCCTGGCGCACTTGCCCCGACTGACCTTACGTTTTTCCTCGCTGTTTGAGAAAAGCATTATATATACCTCGGCCGCAATTGCGATTGCCGGACTCGTACTAATAGAAGGCTGAGCGAAGCGAATCTAACTGACTCGACCGGCAATGCGCTACTTGGCGGCCTCTGCAATAATGTACTATTGTTAGTCAGGGGTCGCTCTATTGTAATAGATTTTTCAATAATCCAACAAATTTTCGAACGTTCATATGTTTTTAAGGATGACGAGATGCAGTTCGCGGGCTAGTTAGCGAACATTTGATTAAAACAGGCACGTTCGTTCCACTGAGTTTTATTCACTGTATTATCATCTTCTAGTTATAATCATACAAAGAACGAGTAAAAAAAAATACTACTATTACTACCACTACAGCCTATTTGCGTCCCACTGCTGGGCACAGGCCTCCTCTCATCACGAGAGGGTTTGGGCTCTAGTCCCCACGCGGGCCCAGTGCGGATTGGGGACTTCACACACATCTTTGAAATACTTCGCAGATGCGTGCAGGTTTCCTCACGATGTTTTCCTTCACCGAAAAGCTCAGTGGTAAATTCAAATTGAATTTCGCACATAAGTAAACTTAGAGATGCGAGCCGGGATCGAACCCCCGACCCTCAGCATGAGAGGCGGTAGGTCGAACCACTAGGCCACCACGGCCAAAAAAAAATAGGGTGGTACAAATAAAAGTACTCCTTTGGAGCAGTATGGCGGCCATTTGGCCCCGTCGGAAAAGTATGGCATGGTGAATTTCGTGAATGGCTACTCGACGATGATTAGATGTGCGAAAATGGTTCAATTTTAGATTTTAAATTAACGTGTTTTCGTCGGTATGGCGGGAAGTAGGCCGCGCCGGAGAAGTATGGCATTACGCGACCGTCTACTTCGTTTTTCATCGACTATCGGATAATACAAGATTATTTGTGGTACAAATCGTTCGACTTTCGTAATTTATGCGACACGTTCGATTAACGCTCACGCGATTGGGCCGCCGGTACTGGCGCTATGACCATGATTTTCCTTTTCGTCATTACGTAATAATAATACCACTGTAAAGTCGCCAGCCTGGTACAAATGGTTCGGAATTCTGTGTCACTATCTCCCAGTCTGTGAGGCACAATGCGGCTTTCGATCACAACGTTCAACTGTCGACATGATTTTTTCACTTCGACAGTTACAGGAAAACTGTAGGGAACAGCAATTGAATCCCCACATTAGTGTATAATCGCTTCTGTCGACTTGAATAAGGCATTTGACACCGTGAGCAGAGGGACTGTAATCAGTTCTAACCCGTATAGTTTGCCCCCCGAAGCTCCGAAGATAGTGCAGTCATTCCACGAGAATATCGAATCTACCATGCTGCACAATGGCGAAACATCAGTAGCTCTACCATGAGTTTACAGTGACCGTACTCGCTAGCGACTACGTAAACGACGCCAGGGTCGCTGTACTAATCTTCATACAAATCGTTTACGTAGTCGCTAGCGAGTAAGGTCACTGTAAACTCATGGTATTGCTACTGCCCCCTTCAACGTACGCCGAGGTGTTCGAAAAGGTTGTGTACTAGCTCGAACTTTATTCGGTACTAGCTTCTGCCCGCGACTTCGCCTGCGTGGAATTCGGTTATCGCGTTCCCGCGGGAACTATGCGTTTTTCCGGGATGAAAAGTAGCCTATGTCTTTTCCCGGGACCCCAACTATCTCCATGCCAAATTTCATCTCAATCGATCCAGCGGTTGAAGCGTGAAGAGGTAACAGACAGACAGACAGAGTTACTTTCGCGTTTATAATATTAGTATGGATATTCTTTTCTGTACTTCTAAAGGTTGCTTTCGGTGATGAACGATTAACGCCGAGGGCGTGCGCCGAATAGGGATGACGACAGGGTGAAGAAATCGAAATTCTAATTAGTCCGTCAGTCAGGTAATAAAAAAATATTACCTATACACGTATTTTTTGTTTTATCAAATTAACAAAAAATGACTAAGTTAAAACGCATTAAAGTTGGAGAGTGGGGGCTAACTACGTCACGTTAGGTATAAATCGTACCTAACCGTGACGTCACGCGACATTTCAACTCAATATATCTCCGTTTAAGGTGAATCGTCACGGCTGAACCCCATACAAAAAACTGCTCACGTAATCTTCGACTACGACTGCTTTTAGTTTCTTTTATCGTTCTAATAAAATATTACATTATTTCCCGAGCGCGCATAGATCAAAAACACCGCAAAAAATCAAAGAATAAAATAATTATAAGCATTTCAAAACCAATAAAATTTCGGTCGAACCAAGCTTGTGTGAGAGAACGTTTACACTGTAAGCATCAGGCCAATATGGCGTCGTGGTCTATGAACAGCTGATCTGCTAGTGCTAGTGTCCGTCCGATTCCTATTAATTTCCAGAATGCTCACAAGATGGCGTTAACCCGCCGTTACATAGTTGATCGCGTAAATCGCTTTTTATGAGTTGGAAAATCATTGAACGAAATAGGTAAGTAAGTACCTATACAAGTATTTTGTTGTTTATAATGATCAGATATAAAAAATGTAATGAGCGGTGACATGTCAGAAGACTGCTAGAAGAAATAAATCATACCTATCTCTTATAAGTATTTTATTCATTTATGTAAGAAATAAAAATAGCTACTTATAATAAGAAGTAGGTAGAGATCTTCTACTATCTAAAGTCCCACGCCTTCACATCTCAAAACGCTTCAATTTTTTTATTATTATTTAAAAAGCACCACCAACACTCTCAACGCATAGTTGATGGCTGTCTCAGCACATGTGTTGAGAGTGTTGGTGGTATATTGAAGCGTTTTGAAACGTGATGGCGCGGGACTTTAGATAGTGAAGATCTCTACCTGGCCTGGGCGATCGAGCTCTGCTTAGGACATTTTATCTCTTATATAGTACCTATAGATAGTACCTATATATAAAATTCTCGTGCCACAGTGTTTGTAACCAAACTCCTCCGAAAGGGCTCGACCGATTCTTATGAAATTTGGTGTGTATGTTCAGTAGGGCTGAGAATAGGACGTAAGCTATTTTTCATACCCACCCAAAAAGAAAACTATGGCGGTACGAAGTCCGCTGGGTCAGCTAGTTAGTCTATAAAAATTGATTTTTGCTGTAGGTAAAAAACAAAAAACAAAAATAAATTGACCAGATAGTAGACCACTCGAGCGTAGAAAACCCGCACTGTCTACACGCTCGCTGTAACAGTTATGGTGACGAGTACATATAATCTACTACTACAGTCTATTTGCGTCCCACTGCTGGGCACAGGCCTCCCCTCATTATGAGAGGGTTTGGGCTATAATAGTCCCCACGCGGGCCCAGTGCGGATTGGGGACTTCACACACATCTTTGCATTACTTCGCAGATGCGTGCAGGTTTCCTCATGATGTTTTCCGTCGCCGAAAAGCTCATAGTAAATTCAAATTGAATTTCGCACGTAAGTAAACTTAGAGGTGCGAGCCGGAATCGAACCCCCGACCCTCGGCATGAGAGGCGGTGGCTCGAACCACTAGGGCCACACCACGGCTTTTAGAACATATAAGCTGTGAAATTACCATGAAATTACCGATCATATGCGTATGCGTAATAATAATAGTAGGTATCCAGATTATACAAATTGTGATTTGAAAAGTGGCATTTTACAAAATTAAATTGTTTTGGGTCCTGAATAATGTTTAGAATCTACGGTACGTAGCTAGTATCTAAACTTTAGATACTAGCTACAATGTCAGTTATACATATAAATCGTAGGTACGAGTAGGTACAAGCGAAATAAACTAATGATTTATTATTATTTACCTACTACATTTAGATTTACACATTGATGTTTCGACCGGCGTGCAAAACGGAACTCAATTAGGAATAAAAAAAAAAACAAAAAGAGACATTGACATTTTGTTGTGGTTATAATCATATGTACCTACGTAATGTAATGTAATGTCCCGCATTTGCCCGCAAATGCTACGTGCTATTTTCATCAATGCCTCAGTTGTATATTCTTTGGTGTTCTTTGGCCTGAATCCGCGCGCCTTCTAAGTTGTGTTTTGCTATACCGTGATGATGGTGATGGTATTGATGATGGTGGTGATGATGATGATGATGGAGATAGTGATGTGATGATGATGGAGATGGTGATGTGATGATGATGGAGATAGTGATGTGATGATGATGGAGATGGTGATGTGATGATGATGGTGACGACGACGAGTAGTATTTCCTCACAGTTTGAGAAAAGCATTGTACCTATAGACCTCGGCCGCAACAGCATTGCCGGACTCGTACCTACTAAGAAGGCGTCCGGCAATGCGCTCCTTAGCGGCGTCTGCAATAATGTACTATTTGTACTTTTTACCGGGAAACGTCTACAGGAACAGCTAAAAAAAAGAAATATAACTTTGTATGGGAATCACCTTCGGGTGATACGAAGTTCATTCACCCGGCCAACCTATAGGGTCATTATTTATAAATGTTTATAATATAGTATGGATGGATATCACAGTCTCTTTTGGCTGTAATAAAATTGTGACAAAAAGACGCTCGGTCGCCTGTGACTTGCTTTCGCAGTAGCTGTACCTGCGCTGTACCTACTGCCGCCGCCGTCGAGACGTCCGATAGCCCGCGTCGCGTACAGCCGTCGAGTCGGCCGAACGGTAAGTATAGGAGCGGGTGATCGACATTCGTATTCTCGTTGTTGGAGATTGGTAGTAGGTACAAACAATGATACAAGTGGAATATGAATTCGGAATATTTTAGAGGTGTTTGTTATTTTCCTGGATAGGTATACCTAATTAGTACATACCTATTTTACTAGAATTGAGAGAATGAATATTTTTTATGTAGGTGGTAGGTAAACGGAACTCTATACTTTGCGCGTACCTATAGGGTATTACTATTAGTCCGTTTTCTATTGGGAATGCTTGTATGGAGAGGTCGAAATTTTGAGTACAGCAATGCCATTTGGTAGGAATGTTATACACATTGACCTTAGTCCAAAACGCCCGGTAGCCACTTTGAACTCCTCGACTGGTGGGGGGGGGGGGGGGGTTAAAGTACAGAGCTCCCGGCGTTCGGAAAAAAAATCCTGTCGGATTCGTTTGGACTTTTGAGTCAAGTTTGGTGTCGTTTTCAGGTAACTAGATGATGCCCAATTCATTCCTCATACCAGTTTTTAGGGTTCCCTAGCAAAATATGACGCAATACTTAAAATAATAAACTTTTATTAGTAGCGAAATGCAAACAAACCCTCATATTTTCATATTTTTGTATGAAATTTGGTTTATAAAAAAATACTGTCTGAAAGCCCATTTAATGCAGAATCTAAAAACATAAACAGTAAGTATATACTTTACAATTTTCAATGAAAAATAAAATATTGAATGTACTGCGACGGTCGTCAGCGCAGCGTAGTGGGCGGTAACAAGACCCGAAAAACTGTCAATGTCAACGCAAAAAGCTTTTATAATATCAATAAATTAAAGTGCTTACAATAATATCACACTTGTTATAAATATTCTCTTAATTATTATGAATTAAAACAAATGTGTTTTTTTAAAAAAACACACGAACTTTCGCCTTTATTACTTTAGTGTCATTTTTAATCATCTTCAATTTATAAACGAATTCAGATAATGTTGCCTGACTTCGTAGTCAGGCAACATTATTAAAAGTAAAGAAAAATAATAATAGAACGTTTTGTGAATTAGTTTTACTTACAACCACCTCCACAATTACATAACTCAGTACATTTGAGCTGGCGTTTGAAACATTGCACCTGGAACTTCAAGATTTCACGCACCGACATCTTTTTAATTCTAGGCATTCTTGAGCAGCCGGAGGGCTTTGGGTCCACAGTGGCACCCAAGTTTCTTCTTCTTTCTGCCAAACCCATTCATATCGGCAAGAAATATTTTGCATCGCGTCTTCTTTAGGCACTTTTTTTGTAATATAAAATCCATATCCATATTAATTTGGCATGGAGATAGTTCGGGTCCCCAAAGGACATAGGCTACTTTTCATACCGGAAAAACGCGTAGTTCCCGCGGGAAAGCGATAACCAAATTCGCGAAGTCGCGGGCAGAAGCTATTTTGTTATTATAAATCTGGTCAAGAAATTGATAATTTAATAAAGGCGAAAGTTCGTGTGTTTTTTTTTTACTTCTTCACGCTCAAGATGCTGGACCAATTTTGATAAAATTCGGTATGGAGGCAGCTGAAACCCTTGAGTAATACATAGGCTACTTCTTAACAGCGGGTAATACCGCAGGGCGCCGCTAGTATAATATTAAAAAGAAGAAAATCAGGTAAAGAGAGAAAAACACATTTGTTTTAATTCATAATAATTAAGAGAATATTAATTACAAGTGTGATATTATTGTAAGCACTTTAATTTATTGATATTATGAAAGCTTTTTGCGTTGACTTTGTCAGTTTTTCGGGTCTTGTTACCGTCCACTACGCTGCGCTGATGACCGTCGCAGTACATTCAATGTTTTATTTTTCATTGAAAATTGTAAAGTATATACTTACTGTTTATGTTTTTAGATTCTGCATTAAATGGGCTTTCAGACAGTATTTTTTTATAAGCCAAATTTCATACAAAAATATGAAAATATGAGGGTTTGTTTGCATTTCACTACTACTAAAAGTTTATTATTTTATATATTGCGTCATATTTTGCTACGGAAGCCTAAAAAACTGGTATAAGGAATGAATTGGGCATCATCTAGTTACCTGAAAACGACACCAAACTTGACTCAAAAGTCCAAACTAATCCGCCAGGATTTTTTTTCCGAGCGCCGGGAGCTCTGTACTTTAACCCCCCCTCCTCCCCTCCAGTCGCGGAGTTCAAAGTGGCTACCGGGTGTTTTGGACTTAAGTCAACTTGTACACCATTCCTACCAAATGGCATTGCTGTACTCAAAATTTCGACCTGTTTCCCAATAGAAAACGGACTATATTGATAAATCAATAAACAATATGAATTTCAACAACGATGATACACCTGATTCAGGTACTTACTTGCATCGCGATTCTTATAAGAAATTACGACTCTCCCCGACTAGGTGAGCATTTTCACTCAAAAGTGTACCACGATGAAAATTCAGGTTTTATTTTTAAAGTAGTTAATTTCTTAATTTTTTTAGCCAGAATAAAGAGTATACCTTAAAATTTATGAAATTTAACACGGTCCCCCTGAAATATCCTTAGTTTTTAAATAAACAAGGAACTTAGCTGACATGGTAGTCAATTCCTGTCAGTTTTGTTACTATATGGGCATTTTCACTCAAACTTGTACCCCCTGGTTTTGACAGTGTCCCACTACTTCAATATTTTATTACTGCCAAATATATTTGTTTGTGAATATTCGAATGGCATCTATATAAACTATATTCCTTAAATTATAGATTTCATCCCTAAATTCAAGTAAATTATGCTAAATGTAATTATTATGATTTTTTAAAGCCGCTCGGGTCTTTTTGACGTGTCCCACCCCAATGTCGACTTTTTTAAAGTTGAATAATTAAAAAAGTATTGGGAAACATGAAGTCAATTGATGGCGTCCATAATCTACATTAGTTTGCTCGTCACAGGAATGAATATCGTAATAAAATTAATAATATTTCATATTAAAAACTAAATTTATATAGTGGTACCGAAAACTGTTGCCACCTGACATGTCAGGTTTGTGACCGCCAAAACGGGGCCAGAAAACCCACCAATTCATTTTTTTATCATATAAATAGCAACATTGAATGCCACTTGACTAGTTAGCCACAGATTTAAAAATCCCGCGTGCGCAGGAGTGACGTGAAGCGAGGTGAAATTCGGTATGGAGGCAACTGAAGCCCTGGATTAATACATAGGCTACTTCTTAATAGGGGGTAATACCGCAGGGCGCCGCTAGTATAATATTAAAAAGAAGAAAATCAGGTAAAGAGATAAAAATACATTTGTTTTAATTAATAATAATTAAGAGAATATCTATTACATGTATGATATTATTGTAAGCACTTTAATTTCTTGATATTATGAAAGCTTTTTGCGTTGAAATTGACAGTTTTTCAGGTCTTGTTACCCTCCCCTACGCTGCGCTGACGACCGTCGCAGTACATTCAATATTTTATTTTACATTGAAAATTATAAAAGATATACTTACTGTTAATGTTTTTAGATTCTGCATTAAATGGGCTTTCAGACTGTATTTTTTACAAATCAAATTTCATACAAAAATATGAAAATATGAGGGTTTGTTTGCATTTCGCTACTACTAAAAGTTTATTATTTTAAGTATTGCGTCATATTTTGCTACGGAACCCTAAAAAATTGGTATGAGGAATGAATCGGGCATCATCTAGTTATCTGAAAACGACACCAAACTTGACTAAACAACCCAAACTAATCCGCCAGGATTTTTTTTCTGAGCGCCGGGAGCTCTGTACTTTAACCCCCCCTCCCCCCACCAGCCGCGGAGTTCAAAGTGGCTACCGGGCGTTTTGGACTTAGGTCAACGTGTATAACATTCCTACCAAATGGCATTGCTGTACTCAAAATTTCGACCTGTTTCCCAATAGAAAACGGACTATTACGCGGTTGCATAGACATATATAATACTTCGTAAGTATAAAAATCATTGCGCGGTTGCCATTCCGATTCGCGGAATAGACGCGCGTCTCAATAGCCCTGTCCCGCTCTCTCCTACCGGCCGACCCTATGCCCCCGCGCCGCGCGCGCCAGCCACTCCAGCCGCCAGTCAGTCGCCAACTTTGAGCCATCACAACGCACACGCTACATTTTTGAGAAGAATTCACGATCACTTGTGATTAGGGCTTCGCCGCACACCGTGTTCTCATTTTACATCCGCCAAGACTCCACCGTGCGTGACAACTTTGTTGTTGTATTCCAGCGAGTGTTCGCGCTAATAGAATCGCTTCAACGGTCGCAGACTGAAGCACTGAAAGAAATATTTCGACGCCGGTAACATGCATGGCCGAGGGCCAGGGCACTCTTTCCGGCTGCAAAGCCACAGGAGTCGGTAGAAACCTTATTAGTGCTTACGGAGGTCGCCGCCCGTCACATCGTATAGGTATATTATATTTTCGACGCCGCAAGACAGTCAAAACACTGACATGTTTATAGTGAGACTCCCGGAGAATGATATCTCAGAAAGAGCGCAATTGGACATGACTTACGCCCTCCTTTCTAATCTAATAAGATAAGGAAAAGAGTACGGAGGGAGGACTTGACAAACTTCAAGGAGCTGCCCTTTCGTGCGAGAAGTGTGGAGGATTCTGTCGACGAGAAGGAGAAGAAACCGAGCCTTCAAGCGCGCCGTGCGGTAGCAAGGCGCCCTGCGCGCCCACGGCGGCTGCGGCGCCGCAGTCTTCGCCCGCGCCGACTGCCCAGACGCCCGCGTCAACCCAGGCGAGACCAATTCCCATAATTACTTTGCGAACGCACAACGTGTTATCAGTGAAAAAATAAAAGTGATCAAAGCTTTTATAGTAGAGATCTTCTAGTATCTAAAGTCCCGCGCCTTCACATTTCAAAACGCTGCAATTTATTTAAAAAGCACCACCAACACTCTCAACACATGTGTGCGTGCTGAGACAGCCATCAACTGTGCGTTGAGAGTGTTGGTGGTACTTTTTAAATAATAATAAAAAAATGCAGTTTTGAAATGTGAAGGCGCGGGACTTTAGATAGTAGAACATCTCTATCTAGTCTCGGTTGTGTTTCGGTAGTGAAGTGCGTCCGTTCGACTCGGTAGTAGCCATGTCCCTGCCCTTCATGCCAAATACCTTCTGATATTATAAATGCGAAAGTAACTCCGTCTGTCTGTTACCACTTCATGTTTCAGCCGCTGAACCGATATTGATGAAATTTGGTTTGGAAATGGTTGAGCCCCGGGGAAGATTATAGGTCACTTCTAATCCCGGAAATCCTCTCTTAGTGCTCCCCTACGTTCCCTAAGGAACCTGCACTCCAAATTTCAGCTCTCTACAACCAGTAGTTTCGGCTCTGCGTTGATCGATCAGTCAGTCAGTCAGTCAGTTTCTTAAAATAAAATAAATAAATAAATTATACTATTTTTTTAATCATTAGGATTGAATGCGGCAATACAACCCGCTGTCATATCATCTCAGAGAGATACTCTAAAAAAACTGAATAGCCAGATTTATTATTATTATCCGTAGAGTGTGATCGAGTAATCTTTTGTCTCTATTTCAGATCAAACATCTTCTGGAATGCCTTGGATCTGTCTTCCTAGGAGGGACAAAGTAAGCTTTCTCTCATTTACCTGCGGCCTGTGAGCAACAACGAAGAGACATTGTGAAACCAATCACTGCTAATCAGAACCAACCTTATCATGTGTAAAATTGTGATATATTTTGTTATACCTATTTTAATAAACTTGTCAGAAATGTGTAGCAATTTTATTTTCGTGTGGCTGTGTGGCAATAAAATGTAAACCAAGAAAGAGAATATTTACTTACTGAGATAAGATAAAAAGATGAAGATAAAATGAATAATATTTGGAATTCAACACAATATTGATCTACTCTCAAACAACGATATAAATACTTATAAAGAGAAATGTGAAATACATATGCAAATAAAGATCCATGACATGAGTACAAATGTTTATTCTCATCATAGGTAGGTAGGTACTCTGTCAGTCGTGTAGGTGTTTAGATATTTTGATAAAATAATAAAATATTAGGAATTTGTAAAGTAACAACTACTTATTTAGTTGATAATATTATATACTATACCTTGGACAGCTCATCGCACCAACATCTCAGTGCTCAAAGAACTCAAACTCAACCAACAATATCCGTCCATGGTTCGTATAAGCCGAATCGTCAAATACTTCGGTCACATTTACTACTACTACTACACAGCCTATTTACGGCCCACTGCTGGGCACAGGCCTCTCATTACGAGAGGGTTTGGGCTGTAGTCCCCACGCGGGCCCAGTGCGGATTGGGGACTTCACACACATTACGAATTACTTCGCAGATGTGTGCAGGTTTCCTCACGATGTTTTCCTTGACCGAATAGCTCAGTGGTAAATTCAAATTGAATTTCGCGCATAAGTAAACTTACAGGTGCGAGCCGAAATCGAACCCCCGACCCTCTGCATGACAGGCGGTGGGTCGAACCATTAGGCCTCCACGGCTTACCTTCAGTCACATAACTCGTGGAAATCCGACAAGTTGGAGAGACTAATGCTGAAGGGAAAAGACCCAGAGAGAGGAGGCCGAACAGGTGCCGCCGGTAAATGCGGCGATGCACCAGGGCGAAGATCGCTGCACATGGAAGACCGCCACAAGAAGTATGTGTCGGAGGAGGAGGATAATGTAACGAAATACACACGGATTTTTATCCTTTGATTAAAAATAGTAGTAGAAATAAATAATCATATCTAGATTAAAAATATTTCTATAATGTCAAGTAAAATATATCAAAAGTTTCACTAGTTTTATTTTTCCCCTTTACAAATATTTATTATAGAAAAAAGAAAAAAAAAATACAAAAAGTTGAAAAAGTGAGGATCGAACCCACGACTTCCACGATTTATACTTCATAAAAAGAAATCACAAAAACCACAGCGCCACAGAAGCTCTGTGAATCTCGGCGAAATTAAGCCTTGGTTTCCACTACGTTTCACTACCTCAGTATGTGTGCGTGAGTTCATTCTCGGCAGACTTGTCGCCTTTTTTCCTAAATGAAAGGTAATGTACGGATAATTATGTGAAATTGAGATGTATAATATATCCCTTCAATCGCATAGTCCATCAAAGTGTACCTTTGGGCTTGGAATTTGGCGTAAATCCTGAAAATTACAATATCTACCACCCGCGCCATCTATTATCGTAGAGGCTACATGAAACCGTGAGTTATCACCTTAAGTTTGATTACGTGAAAAAAAAAATACGTGTCCAATATTTTTCAATAATCATCCTGATCCGCGCCGACAGCCGGCGCCTGCTTCGCCGCCCTCTCCTATCGGCGTGTTCGACTGGGCATTCTGCCGTGCTCCGCACACATTTGCAGAGTCATCGTCAAGTTGCTGGGCCCATTTTCCTTCATTTTAGCTACCCAGCAGTACCAGCACCTTCTTCACCTTCAACACCTTTTACACCATACGCCCCCAAAAATATAGTTTTTAGGGTTCCGAAGTCCACAAGGAACCCTTATAGTTTCGCCATGTCCGTCCGTCCGTCCGTCCGTCTGTCCGCACTATTGCTCGGAGATGCTTAGTTCTAGAAAGCTGTAATTTGGCATGAATATACATATTAGTTACGCTGACAAAGTGGTACAATAAAATTTTGAAATATTTTTTTTTATAGGGTACCTCCCCTACTCGTAAAGTGGGGATGTAATTTTTTTTTCTTGTGTACCGCATGGTGCGGCATATCGTTGAATAGGTCAGTGTCTGATGGCAAGTATGTTGTGCCGAGGGTAACCAACTACTATCGGCAAGCGCTTGCCGTATTTCCTCAACAGCTTGCCCTCAGATATTAGACACGAGCAAAGTAAGGGTATTTTTAAAAGAAAACTACATAATTATTTGTTAACTTATTATGAGTATTTACCTAGTATTAGTTGAGTAATAGATTACCTACTTGACTCTGCAGTCAAACTGCGAAAGCAGTTTTGTGGAGCAATGTTTTGCTTTTATAATTGTATCTCATGTTTTAGTAATAAATAAATACATAAATAAAAAAAGGTCTTAAAGAAATATTGTGGGTTTGTTGAAACCATTTTTTGATTAAGTGATGCGTTTTTGAAATATTAAGCTTTAAATTGCTATTTTTTGTTAGAGTCACGTGTCTCCCCCCCCCCCTGCCAGCTAAATGGTGTTATTTGGATGGCTGAAAAAAATCACGGTTGTGGCATATATAACGTAGTTGAAAGGAAAACTATCACAGCTAAGTAAGCTATACAAACTTACGAGTTATAGTCGATCAGCTTATGAAATGATAAAAAACCAATGATTTTTCTCGAGCGGCAGGGGCGTCGGGCGGGAACGTCATACCACAGGCTAGCTAGATGCTAATAAGTCTTAGAAAGGTACTGTTGGCATCGTCAACTTCGGAACCCTATACTTTGCGCGTGGCCCGACACGCACTTGGCCGGTTTTTAAATTAAACCCCAGATAGGTAAGTTCTTCAGTAAGTAGTTTATTTTGAATTTTGTAAAATTCAAAATAAACTATTTATTTATCCCAAAAGCTATCATCCAATCCAAACCTAAATCGTGATATTGCTTTGTTAACGAGTTCCCATTTTAAATAAACCTAACAAACCTACATAAATGACATCGTGTTTGTTTGCCTAGCCCTGCGTCACGGTCATTAATCATCCGCATAGATTCTAAAGTGATTCTAAATTACGGCGGCAAACACGGTGTGCGTAACACGCAACGCTATTAACGTTATTGCATTTTAGATTGACGGACACATCGTCCAACACTCTCTATACTTACTAACATGCTTTATTGTGATACAATTTGTGATGTTGGCCGCCCTATTGGACCATTTTCATCATAGGTATTAAATCTTATCTACAGAAAACTATAACAAATTAAGTAAAGGATGCTTCTGACACAAGTCTGGGAGAGACAATTTTAAAATATTCCACAATACTGAAAAAAATATTTTTAAGAAAAAAGTATAACTGCCATGGGAGGTCAACACATCATATCTGTAAAACATCTGTAAATGAAGAAAATTTAAAAAATCAAACGTTTGATTTTTTCAATTTTCTATACTAAAACGAGTCGAATAAGAAGTACTGACGAAGAGAGACTACATAATTATGAATTCAAGGGGAAAAGTGGCACCATAACTAAAGAGAGTGGGGATAATTAACCTGTATAGTATTGTAAAGCCTTCTTAAGCATTGTAAAATTATTATTTCAAACGTACCCTGGGCAAAATAACGGTTTCGGTGGGTCGGGATATAAAAAAGTTACAAAGTTTCATTTTTAACCTAATCCATCGATGTGTTAGATCAACCATTGATAAATTTCATTTATCAAAATACTTTGGGCATAAAATTAAAACACATAATCTGAGGTTAAAGAATTTGCTAAATTATCTGCCTCCTTACATATATGTATACCAAATACCAGGAAATGCGAGCCAAAATATGATGTCGAAAATATTTCGAAAAAATTGGACAAAATTTTCATTACAAAAGATGAGACCAAGCGATGAGGGGGAGCCATATTTCCATAAAAACGATCATGATGCGGAGATTTAAATCTAGAAGATTATAACTGGTGTTTTTTTTAAGGCGTTTTCTCTACTACCTTATAAATCTTATAATGCACCTGCTTTGCTTGTAGCAAAGGGCATAATGAGTGTTGCACTATAATTCCTCGATCATTAGGTTCTCCTATGAACTATAAATGATGTCATTCTAGGGATGACTCATGTTGACATTTAAGCTAGATCGTCTCGGGTGAGGGTAAAAAAGAGAAATTTTAAAAATAACAAGGAACTTGATCTGCTATAAAAAAAAACCTTGAAGGCTAAGGCGGGAGCATCGCTGCTTCTATAAATTTAAATTATTTTATCATTTCTTGTAAAACATTTTCATTACAATGGTACTTCTTTCATTCTCGTAGAATATTTCGAATGAATTACAAATATTACAACATATCATACAAATAGTCCATGTTTATTTTTAATACTACCTTCTATTAGCACACATTTAGAATTTTTAAAATGTTTCTATTGTCTGGTTCAGGTTTATAAATATTGTTTCTATTTACACACAATTTCAAGTCAAACAAGATTAATACAAATCGATCAAGATTTTAATCATTTAACAATGGTATATAAAGATCTGCTTTGACTTGTTTCTGTTTGCACATCATTTAAACGGATCGCGTTGTAAAATTCACCGATATAGGTTTCCCCGTAAAATTAGTTGACATCAAAATATTACTATTATGTATTGCAACTTTTTATCTAACTGTTCTCTTAACATTGTGAATGGGGCATAACTGAGCGTGAACGCAAGAGTGTAATGAGCGCTAGCGTTTTTTTAAATAGAAAAATAAATTGGAATGATGGATTCGTCCCTTATAATAAGTACATCAAATGACTTCAACTTTCAAGAATGATTACTACCCTGAATTGGACGATGACGACAACCCACCACGTATGAGAAATGAACCAATGAAGCGCGCAATGAAGACAACGACCAATATCGATGCATTTTTTGATAAAAACAATCTAAAGCGTAGTTGATGTTCAAGGATTTAAGAGGGATAATAATACTTTCATTGTAAAAGAAATTGCTGCGATTGTCAATAAGCAGTTGTTACATCTCCTAGTTCTACCCCCATATCCATTTTACAACCTGTCTGTAGCAGAACGAAAACAAGCAACGTGGATAGAAAAAAATAGAAAATTAAATTGAAATGATGGGCCGGGAAAGTAGGTCTTTGCAGGCTGAGTACTGGTTTAAAGGGCCGAGGCTTCGCCGAGGCCCTTTAATATGTACGAAGCCTGCAAAGCCTTTCACGTGCCGAGGCTTATATAGTGCTTTTCTCAAAAATTAAAAAAAACCTTGATATTAGGTATTCATAATACAGCATTGACACGCACGCAAAGGTAGTCAAGTACTTACAACAAATCCAATGGAAGTCTTATTTCGTATTCACCGATATTTGACTTTAACAGACAGACTAACACGGCAAGTTAAAAACTCGCATGTAGATTTCTCGTTTTTTATAAAAATTAAGACCTTTTATTAATTTTTAAACCAATCTAGTAAACTATTTTCATGAAATTTTGCTAAATAAATCTGATACAAGACAAGAACTCCCGCTCTTTATGGAACGTTCTTTTTTTAAATTCCGTTCTGAAATACATTGCGCTGTTTCAGACACGGATAAAAAACCGGCCAAGTGCGTGTCGGGCCACGCGCAAATTATAGGGTTCCGAAGTTGAGGATGCCCACAGTACCTTTCTAAGACTTATTAGCATCTAGCTAGCCTGTGATATGACGTGCCCGCCCGACGCCCCTGCCGCTCGAGAAAAATCATCATTATAAGTTCGTCGACTATTTCTCGTAAGTTTGTACAGCCTACTTAGCTGTGATAGTTTTCCTTTCAACTACGTTATATATGCCACAACCGTGATTTTTTTCAGCTATCCAAATACCACCATTTAGCTGGCAGGGGGGGGGGACACGTGACTCTAACAAAAAATAGCACTTTAAAGCTTAATATTTCACAAACGCATCACTTAATCAAAAAATGGTTTTGACAAACCCACAATATTTTTTTAAGACCTATTCAACGATATGCCGCACCATGGGGTACGCAAGAAAAAAAAATTACATCCCCACTTTACGAGTAGGGGAGGTACCGTATAAAAAATATATTTCAAAATTTTATTCTACCACTTTGTCAGCGTAACTAATATGCATATTCATGACAAATTACAGCTCTCTAGCCCTAAGCATCTCCGAGCAATAGTGCGGACAGACGGACGGACGGACGCACGGACGGACGGACGGACGGACGGACGGACGGACGGACATGGCGAAACTATAAGGGTTCCTTGTGGACTTCGGAACCCTAAAAACGTTTGGTTTCGCGTCAATTGACAGTTACAGAACATGCAGACTTGGCTGTTTGGGAATTCCTTCGCGTATTTATCAGTTAAAAAAAAAAGTACCTGTACGACAATGAAATTTCATACAACATTCCCTGCGCTTATACATGCCGCGGAAGTAAATTCATACAAATTTCCGGGGCATGCAGTTGAGTTTTTTATTTTTATTTTTGACTGATCGTCAATGACGCACTTTGCGGTCTGATAGAAAGCAGACAATGACGAGTTTCCCCGCCATTTTTGAGAAAAATAGTTTTTTAATGAATATTCAAGATTTTTTTATTTGATAAGACAATTTATTGTAAAGGTGAGGAAAAAAAACAACTTGGTTATAAATCATTTTAGATTATAATGATGTTATTAATTTAGAAAATATGATGTGTCCTAAATTGATAACATAACTTTATATGAAGAGTATAAATCATCGCCAGATGTATTTAACTGTATTTATCACCCAACTGTATGTGCTTTAAAGAATGTAACTAGCTTACGAAACTGGTGTTTTAATAAACATATATACTATAATTCTTTGAACTGTTATGTTTCCTTGGATATAAAAGTTAAATCACCTCATTTAAAAATCAAATGAAAAAGACTATTGGAGCGAGAGTTCAAATAGTGCGGAGGTTTAAAGTACTTACCTACCTACAATAAAAACCGGTCAAGTGCGAGTTGGACTCGCGCACCGAGGGTTCCGTACAAACTTGAAGGATGAATGCAAATTTACTATTACAAACTTATTATTAGCGGTTGGTGCAGTATTCTTCTGGGCAAATTTCATGATTCTAGGTTCTAGGTCATCGTGAAGTACCCTATAGGTTTTGATTCCCTTCTGAAATCGCAAAACATGCAACATAAACGGGTCTTTCTTCTTAAATCAAAATCTTAATTTTGATCGCGTTGACTTATCGGTCGCGTTGATATAAATTTCAACTTGACCCCGCTACGTGTTTCTGAGAAAAATGGACTTGACAGCGGACAGAGACAACGAAATGATCCTATAGGGGTTCCGTTTTTTTCCTTTTGAGGTGCGGAACCGTAAAAATAAACCGATAAGCTGGATTATTTTGTTTTAGCAGGCTGTTAGAGCATGACACGCCTCCATGCCGCAAATTACAAGTGGACATCAATAAAATTCGAATGCTGAGAACTTAAGTAGACGCACTGACTGGCGACCTACAATTTTACTTTTGAACGCCGAGACGTATGCTCGTAGCGCGGCGCCTGAAACTTTTTCAGCTTACAGCTATCGGTGGGTATTGTACTTGGGTAGGTGCTCAGCAGTTTATCTTGAAGCGCCAATGTGAAAACACGCGCCTCGTCCTTCAGATCGTTAGCGCGATGAGACCGTGGAGTCATCGCGTGAATCGTTGAAGTGTAATGTGAAAATATTCTCAATATGAATATAAGATAAACAAATATATACAATGAGTTGTAATTTTAAGTAGTGATTATTGTTTGTTTGTTGATTAATGTGATAAAGAATTTTCAAAATGAGTGAGCGGAGATGCGATCTTTACGCTGTGTTTATAATTTTATTCAGTAAGTATAAATAAACCAAGTATTTTTATTTAGAAACATACAATACAGTATAATGTGCGGCTTAGCGATAAATTGATGTCTTAATCACGTCAACTTTTCTTATACTTACTTTTTCTTGATTTCGTTAGTTCTAGGTATCGCTAGCTGAAGTATAGGTAAATAAAAAATTACTATTAAAAATTTCATTATTTACCTATACCTACTTCAGAAAAACAATGTCAGCACATAGATACTTAAAATATTTTCTGGAGTAGATTTTTCATTGTTTTGCCGAATGACCGGTGTCATTACACATTTTAACCAATTAGTACGCCGCCGGCAGATACTTACATATAAAATCACTAAGTTCATATTAAGTACTTAATTAGTTCTGATTTGTTAGGGTTTTGTAACCAAATTGCAAAAACCGGAACCCTTATAATTTCGTCATGCCCGTATGTCAGTGGTCACAGCCATTTTTCTTGGAGACTGGGTGTTGTATATTTGGGAGGTAGGGGTGATTTATGAACCTTAACAAATAGTAGATTGTTTACCAAGAGACTAAAACAAGCCATTATGACACGAGATGTTTAGCCACCCGAGCAGAGCGAGGGTGGCTATAGTTCGAGTGTCATTATGGTTGTTTAGTCACGCGTTAAACACTCTGCTTTTCACTTCGAATGCGAGGACAAAAAAAACGAAGTTCCATACAAAATTACCATATTTATTATAACAAAGTAGATAACCGGCTACTTCCCGATGACCTAGAATCATGAAATTTGGCCAGAAGCAAGGTCTTACACGTCAGCACACGTACAGGAATAAATCTGATAACCGTAAATATTATATATTTTGGTGCAAAAAAGCCAATTTACTAATACAAACTTATCATTTGCGGTTGGCGCAGTAGCCGTGTCTACTTCACCAAACCGCAATTAATAAGTTTGTATTGTTAAATTTGCATCATCAAGTTTGTAGGTACGGAACCCTCGGTGCGCGAGTCCAACTCGCACTTGACCTGTTTTTTATCACGTGACGTTTTGAATGATATTTAGCCAACAGATTCAAACTTGAAAACTATTAATATATTTTAAATCTAATTGAGTCATGCATTATTAAATGAAGTAACATTTTAAGAGCATGAGAAGTGAAAAATATTAAGGATGGCTTTTCAAATAGGTAAGTATGACTAACTGAGGGATGAAAAAACAATTTTATTGGATTTTCCCCTGTGGGGTATCATTCGATAAGTCTCGAAAAATTATATGAGGATTCCTAAACAAGTTTTTTTATATTTCTGCCCATGTTTGGAAGATAATTCACTTCTAAAGTGGTAAAAAGCGTTTTCCACTTATCGCTCCAAACTATGAGCATTTTGAATTTCTGAGTGTCTTGCCATAAAGTGCAAAAATGGTTACGGGTTTACCAGAACCCGCGGGGCTGAGATTGGCCCCCCATGCCCCCCAGCCCCCCACCAATAGCACAAAGTTCTCGTTGTTGCAAACTTGGGTATTCTCAAGGGTCCCAACAACGTACTTACACAAAAATCGTAGACAAATATTATACCTAGGCGTTTAGGTTTATGAATTTACATAAGTCAGAAAAGTGGAATGTGACACTTCGTCACGAACTGGCGTTTCCTTAATGACTACACAACTATTCGTTTTAGAAACATGAATTTAGTGTCATTATTTAGCTCATATAGTCGGTTCGGAGTTAAGACCTTAAAGTTAGTACTGTTAGTACCTATCACGGACGGACAGGATCGCGGAAATCGACGTTTCACGTTGTAACCAATGGCAGAGTGCACCGATACAGCCCCACTAATTTTTTTACATGACTGTATAAGTAGTAGGTAGGTAATCCATTGCAGTTAAATAGGTACTGTACCTAAGGGCTGCGGTAGAATGCGACAACGCGATCCCGCAGCCCTCGCGGTGACGGTACGGGAGGAGAAACGCTGGGGTTTTAGTGGATCTTCCGGCCACTCTGGTCGGCGAGTCCAGATAACCACCTGCCCCCCCCCCCCCCCCGGGCCGATGGTATGCGTACCTATAGTAAAAATGCATTCCCCAGCGAGAACAAAAAAAGGTACTTACCTAAAATTTTGAAGACAGTGCATTTGGATTTTATTAAAATACTCGGAAATGTTTCCATAGCAGAGCATAATAAAACACTTACCTATAAGATTAGCTCGTTCGTGTGATATTTCAAACAAAAAAGAATTAATCTGATAAAAATCTTGGGAACTCAACAACTCGGTAGATAATCACGTATTTGTCTTGATAAGGATTTTATGGCATTGTCACATACCAAAACTTACCTATCTTACCTATTTTACCTGTAGGTAGGTATATTGCTTCTATAGGTACCTACGGTACATTTAAAATTTAAAATAAACTCGTTCCGTTTTTTCCCATTCCCGTAGGAATTTAGAGATAACCCGTGCTCCCGTATACCTACTCCCTAAAGGAACCTAAGTACATGCCGAATTTTAGCTTTTCTACGACCAGTACTTCCGGCTGTGCGTTCTCTGTACTTTAGTATAATATAGTGACCTGGGCCACTGCTAATGTGCTGGTATGGGATCCAGATATCTGTTACCTCCTTTAAATTTCCTTTCAAAATTAGTTTTTCTCTTACAAATTCTCAAATAAGTACTCAGTACTCACAGTGGTGAAGTCTACGCATAGGCTACTTGACTCCGTCTTCCCTTCTCAAACAACCTATCTATCGAATGGAAAGGAACACGACACATACCTCATTTATTTATTTTCCACAGGCCTCCGAACACAGTTTACAACACCACTGACCAATATTAAGTACTTTATGTACAATACAATACAATACAATATACTTTATTGAACACCACACAATCAAGGAACAGTAAACATTATGTAATTACACAAAAAGGTATGGCATACAGCAGTATGTATGTATTTATTTATTTTTTACTATTTAAATTTTTTGAGCTAGACAGCAGCACCACCTCAATTTTGGCTTCACTGAAAATGAGCGTCTCGAAATCTTCGTCAGCATTTCGAGACAACATTGCTGAGTGAAGACCATTTTGGCAAACTAATGTAATGTTACCTTATTTTATTTTAAGAATTTATATTATTTTAAGTTCGATGTAAGCAATGTTTTCTGTTTTCTGGTAGAGGCGACCCATATATAGAGCTGCGCGCTTGATGTGCTGAAGAAAACTAAGCTTCCTATCGAGAGTGACACCTAAGTACTTCTCCTCGCTAGCCCAAGGAATTGGGCTACCTACCGTAAAGTGTGACAGAAATTTAGGGCATTTTCCCAATGAATTACTCCGGACGAAGCATGCGGGTGAAGAGAATTGCAGCGCTTTTATCTGGATTGACCTCGATTCTCCAGAGACGGAACCAACGACCTAACTCATCCATAGCGGACTGAAGGCGACGCTGCAGAGCAGCGGGACCCTTCGAAGTCGTGTAGGCTGTGTCATCCGCGA
The DNA here is from genome assembly GCA_963971205.1 of Aethes cnicana. Classification (NCBI taxonomy): domain Eukaryota; kingdom Metazoa; phylum Arthropoda; class Insecta; order Lepidoptera; family Tortricidae; genus Aethes; species Aethes cnicana. Next base: position 14,850,222 of record OZ020279.1, on the reverse strand, counting down.
ATAGGGCGTAATGCACATCCGAAACCTTCGGAACATCATTGGTGCACACAGAAAATAGGATGGGGGAAAAGACAGAGCCTTGAGGGACTCCAGCTCTGATCGGGTGGGGGGAGGAGAGCGCTCCCTCCACTTTGTAGCGAAAGTTTAGATCCTCTAGGAAATCTTGTATTATGAGTACAAGTCGGTCGGGTAGTCCCAGTGCATGGGCTAGTCCGAGGTTTGCCTGGTTTGTGGATGCCGATGACAGTGGCATCTTTCCAGGCCTGTGGAAAGTGACAGTTGACTAAACAAGCGTTGAATATTACTACCAAAATGGCGAGTAGAGTTTCCGGGAGTAACACGGAAACAACTGCTACCAGTCATAAATGTGTTGTATTGTACCACACCGTGGGCAAGTTGTTAAAAGGAAAAGGAAGGTGTTAAAGTTCAATTTGAGCGCCGCGACGCTTTGACCGTAGGGATATGGAAGTTCCCTTTCCTATGTAGCGTTTTGAAACTTTCGAATAGAGCCGCTGAACGTACGAATTGCACTGACCATACAGCTACAGTTTACCATAATTATACACTATTAAACGAGCAATTCTTCTTTATACCTATATAAAATATAGCTAGGCCTCATCTCTGGGAAAATTCATTTTTAGCTATTTCCACCCGAGCAAACCTCGGTCGCCCAGGTGCTCCATCTTAAACTATACTAATTGTCAGTATTTATAAATATATATGTATAGAAAAAGCGCTTCAAGACCTTTGAGTTCGTATAATATAAGAGATAATTAAATATCCAACCGCAACTACCGGAGCGAGGTGACGTACCTATAGGTAAATAATAAGACGCAGTACCGTATACATACCTACGTGTAGATATGTATACGTAGCGTCCTCCGTATTAGTTAGACAGCGACGAGAGCGTGACTGACGGATTACCACCAGCGACCATAACTCAATGATAAAGACTACGCTGATAGCGTAGTTTAGAAACTGTTGCGGGGCCTGGGGCCTCATTCGAGTTTATACTAAAATAATAATAATAACGGCGTAGGGATGTCACGACCCTATTGCCCACTTGGTGTTGTACCACCGGTGCAGTCAGTCAGCGCAGGGCGGCCTGTGGCGGGCCGATGGTGAGCGACGACACCTCGCACCAGAGACCTCCTGGGGGCACACACACACATGCGCCATACACACAGCTACACACCTCCCCCGCCTCTGGATTGCCTTAGTTGGCCGCCCAGAGTGGAGCGCAGGAGCTATATGCTTGAAAGGGTGGAAGTTCTCAATCTGCGTAATAACGGGGAAACCCGCTCCGGGTGCGCACGAGGCGCGACCCGCGATGGCGAAACCGGTGCACACCTCTCCACACCCTTAGCTGCTTACATCAGTGTTGCTCCCTCGCCACCCGTGCGGTGGCCTGTATAGGGGGCCCACGAAGGCTAGCCTCTTGGTTAGTGCGTAAGCGGCGAGTCACCGTCTGCCTTACTTTCAATTTGTGAGATATTGATCATATTGATCAGGCAGATGTCCGCTTATCTCACTCCATAGCCCGATTTTCCAGTCCACACCTCCCATCCACATAGCCCACTCTAAGTCTCTTCGTTCCTCGGCAATAGTTTGGCAACTGGGGAGGGCTGTTCGCCAGTACAGCCTCATGTTGTATTGGGAGGACAGATCTCCACAGTTTCGGCCATCTCACATTTATAGTAAAAGGTACCAAAAGCCTCTTCATGTTGGCTTCGGCCCCATGAACGCGAATGACCGAGTCCCCATAGGCTCGTGACATGAAAATGTACCAACAAATAATAATAATAATAATAAATTTTATTTCAGGCATCTAGGCCCATATTATTGCAAGAAAATATGGAGCTCACATGTTTAAATATTTCTTTATCCTAAATACCTACCTAATTTGAGAACCACTGGCATTTCTGTGAAAATGTTAGGTGGGGTAATTGCGAATGAATACGTCCCCTATTCGTTTTTGCACTTTATCCCGGGACACACTGTATTGTGCATGATTGATTTGGTACTAAAGACAATTTTCAATACAGTTGCTCAAAAAGTGCTACTTTACGTAGCTGTTTAGCGTGCGCAAAGTTAGTTTTTGCGAACTAGTGCTTTTCTCTTTTCCATAGTGACTCAATCTTCACAGACATGTGAGATTAATAATTCAGTCAGCCAAACACTTAATTTACCAGCAAAAACTTTCAATGTCATACTCAATAATTGTACAAATTGTGCCATTAACTATTATGTAAATAAAAAATAAATAAATAAAAATAGAAGAATTTTTTATTAGATTGTTTTTAAATTTTTGTAGAACTTTATTATTTTTCAGTTCTATTGCAATTACAAAATTAATAATATAAACGTTTCTAATTCCTTACTTGTTGTTTTTCTTATTTTTTCGCAACTGTATTAAAAAACGTCGTTCGATACACGTGCGGAAGTGTCATTCTTCACTTTTTTCTTACTCGTGAGTAATGACACACTTTCCGCACTAGTATCGAAATGTACCTACTATTACGTGACAGTTAAACGTGGATACGTGGACCGAGCATTTTTCTGCACAGCAAAGAAAACAAAGTCAAAAACCGGCCAAGTGCGTGTCGGGCCACGTGCAAATTATAGGGTTCCGAAGTTGACGATGCCCACAGTACCTTTCTAAGACTTATTAGCATCTAGCTAGCCTGTGGTATGACGTGCCCGCCCGACGCACCTGCCGCTCGAGAAAAATCATTGGTTTTTTAATCATTTCATAAGTTGGTCGACTATGACTCGTAAGTTTGTACAGCCTACTTAGCTGTGATAGTTTTCCTTTCAACTACGTTATATATGCCATAACCGTGATTTTTTTCAGCCATCCAAATACCACCATTTAGCTGGCAGGGGGGGGGGGGGGGACACGTGACTCTAACAAAAAATAGCACTTTAAAGCTTAATATTTCACAAACGCATCACTTAATCAAAAAATGGTTTGAACAAACCCACAATATTCTTTTAAGACCTATTCAACGATATGCCGCACCATGGGGTACGCAAGAAAAAAAAATAACATCCCCACTTTACGAGTAGGGGAGGTACCCTATAAAAAAATATATTTCAAAATTTTATTGTACCACTTTGTCAGCGTAACTAATATGTATATTCATGCCAAATTACAGCTTTCTAGAACTAAGCATCTCCGAGCAATAGTGCGGACAGACGGACGGACGGACGGACGGACGGACATGGCGAAACTATAAGGGTTCCTAGTGGACTTCGGAACCCTAAAAATAGGGCAGTAGCTTCTCAAAGCATCTCTAAAATACTGGGAAAATCGAGGTCAATCCAACGGCTAACGTCCAAATTATTTTGATGTTTAAAGCATCCGAAATTACATAAGTAGGTAGGTATAGTTTTTACGATGTAACAAGATTGTGACAAATTGTCATTTTATTACATGCCACGTGATAGACTCGTATTTCGTATTACATGCTATGTGAATGTTTTCGCGCGTTTTAGTGGGAATACTGACTGAATAAAACCACGTGGGAGTCCATTGCTTGTCACATTCCCATAGGTGTTTATAGTATAATCTTTTTCACCTCAGCAGCTCGAACAAGTAGACTTTGCTGTCAGAAATTAGTGAGCAAAATCGTGTTTGTTTCACTCAGTGAGACAAAGTATTTTTTTAATTTGTTTTTTTTTTAATCCTTTTATCCCATCAGACAATCCCATCAGGCAAAGGCAAAGGCTTAAGCCTTGCAGCCACAGTTAAATCGTTCCCGCGCTTTTTCTTTTTTTTTAAATTTGATTACTGCGAATGGTCATTTCATACTGCGGCATCTAACTAGTAACTACTTACTTCTTATACCATAATTCAAACTATCTCGATTTTATCCGCTCTCTTCTTTTCATTTCTTTAAGAAAAGAGGTAGAATTATACTAGGCAAGACTTACTGCGAATCTATTTTCATAGAAAAAAAAACTGAATTAGAAACGTTCGGATACGCGCAACGCATCAGTAACGCCGTATTTTTAGACATTAAAACTTCATTAAAATTATACGTTGATTTAACTTCTGAAAATCTTACAATTTTTTAATTACTTATATTTCATATAATTATGTTATTTGTAAACATTTTAAACAACAGTTTTTCTTTAAAGTAAACTAAAAGTTTTCATTTATTACCGAATAAATTCGAAATTTATCATTGTACTAGTTTCCGAACATACGTTTAGAAAATTGCCGCCATTCTCTCATGTTATGTCAAATCATGTCTTTAAAGTTAGATATCGAAAATTAAGAAGAAAGTAATTCTTTTAAAACATGAAATTCAAGTAATAATTTGAGTGAAAGGAGTGAAGAAGAAATGTTATTTCATATTTTTCGTGATGTAAGTATTCTTTGCAAGTACCTTTTATGTGTTCTCGCTACTGAGGTGAAAAATTGTATGTGCTACTCGAGAGCAATTTCTTTTACTTCTCGTGCCCTTGAGTCCTTCGCTAGCTCAAGATTCTAAACTAGAATCACTCGCTGAACGCTCGTGATTCAACTATAGAATCTTTCGCTAGCTCAGGACTCAAACATGGCACTCGAAGCAAAAAACAATTTTGCTCTCTTGTTGCACAAATAACTATTGTTAAACTAATAATTATATCTCTATCTCTATCGTCATTTATGATGTGTAGGTAGAAACGATTCAGTTAGACAAAGCAAATACACAATGGGAACATACAAGGTAAGAGTGGGTGTAGGTACTGTATAGGACCACGATCCAACGAATTTATTGATTCACATTTATAGGTACAGTCAAGGGCATTAATATGTGTACACTTTTTCATCCTGTTCCGTTGTGTTAAGGTCCAAAGGTGTATACATATTAATGCCCTTGACTGTACAAACATAAACAACATCGCGTGTAAATATAAAACTGATTGCTCTGACAGAATTGAGGGGTGTGGTGAGGGGTAGGGGGGGGGGTGACAAAACTAGGATTAATGAAAGTTACATCATGACATGAAGCACGCAACCTTTGAGATTTAGGTGGATTTAGTTAGCAAGTTTTGAGAAAGAGTGATACAAATCCATATCCATATTAATATTATAAATGCGAAAGTAACTCTGTCTGTCTATCTGTCTGTCTGTCTGTTACCTCTTCACGCTTCAACCGCTGGACCGATTGAGATGAAATTTGGCATGGAGATAGTTGGTGTCCTTTGAGATTTAGGTGGATTTAGTTAGCAAGTTTCGAGAAAGAGTGATACAAATCCATATCCATATTAATATTATAAATGCGAAAGTAACTCTGTCTGTCTATCTGTCTGTCTGTCTGTTACCTCTTCACGCTTCAACCGCTGGACCGATTTTGAATTTGGCATGGAGATAGTTGGGGTCCTTTTCATCCCGGAAAAACGCATAGTTCCCGCGGGAACGCGATAACCGAATTCCACGCGGGCGAAGTCGCGGGCAGAAGCTAGTAGGTAGATAAGATTATATCAGGTACCTGAGCGGTCCTACGGAAGTAGGTACTATTACTTATTTTGTGGCGGCACTCCAAATTCCGCTCGTGAATGTCGGAAACCGCGTTCACATTTTGGTTGACGTTTGAATTCGTATTTTCCGCCACTCCATTCAATCAGATTGATAGATGGCACAAAGGAAAACAGCTTTTAAACAACAAAGATTTACTTACTTATAAAAATATCGAAAGCGCGCGAAAACGTTCGGCAGCCTTCCTCTGCCTATGACAGAATGGTGCTTGCTGAACGGAATTTCGGCATTTCAAGTCGACATTTGCTTGTTTAGTTGCTTTCGTTCGGATTTCGTGACACCGTCTACCATTGCCCGCTGACTCCCATTACCCCTTTTACCCCTACATTCTAACATCATTGCCATCGTTTGAAATCTTTCATAGGTATTTTCTCAAAGGTTTTCCAAGTCATCGCTCTAGTGGGCGTAAGTCATAGACATAAATAATACTTCGTATGGACCCGGCCTAACGTAGGTAGATACATGTCATGTTTCCCCACTTCATTGGTGTCCAATCCAAAGTTAAACTTATATCGTGACACTAAAGCTGGGTCACATTTTTTCAACAACGAGACGAGTTTTTAGATACTGGGAAACAGTTTCGAAAAAAGTTTTTTTAAAAACGCTTATTGTCACGCACGCTCGGTGACAGAACTTTGGATTGGACACCGTGGAAGTGGGGACATACTACGTGTACGTTAGACCGGGTCTATATTATTTACGTCTATGGCGTAAGTATTGGGGCGTTCAATTAAAAAAGAGAAATGATAGAGAAACTGTTTAATAGCCCAGTTTACTACTATCACCTACGATAATTTCCCAAATAAATGTCTTTAATTTCACTTATTGGGGTTAAGAAATTGGTTGTCTGTAAAGTCGGTTGACGGACGATAATTAAACGTGATAACGTCACGCCTAAGCCGATCACGCCTCTCTATCGCTTGTTCCGCGCGCTCGCTTGCGCGTTCGGCTCAGGCGGAACGTACTATTGCGTCATGACGGTATCACGTCAAAAACAGTCGCTACAAAGTGTAAGTACCTTAATATAAGTAAATATTTTCATAGTTGATGCGTTATTTATGCTTGACCAACACCAGTGTAACCACCCACCCACATACTCGTACATAATAGGAATTTGTCTATTTGTTGGGATTTCTTGTGTCCCGGTTTGGGGTTTTTGTTCCCGTTTAGACCTTGTAGACTTTGCATCATAATATCAGCTAGGTATTTACCTCTGCCTGCTCTGCACCATAGTAAGTAGGTACCTAAGGTAAATGCAGGTATTAACGACCCCCCTAAGGCCATTTCAAAAGCGACCTTATAATTTAAAAATACTCATTGCTCTAAGATTAGGTATTGTTTTTTAATTTTTGTATGCTAGTATAGTCTTTGAATGACGTAAGTAGTTATTTACTTTGTTAAATGCCTTTAATTGAAGGATTATCCTATAAAAATATATTATCCTATAATAGTAGGTACATTAGTACAGAGGCCGGGAAGGAGGATGTTGCAGACGTGACGACAACTTCCGTTCCCCGCCGATGTATGTATAGTGCTTTTCTCAAACATGCAATGAAATAAATAAATAAAATAATATTTTATATATCATATATTTTGTCTTTATTAAATATGGTTCATGTTTTTTTAATAGCTGTAGATATTGGCAGAATGTCATAGCGAACCATAGAGTAAATATTGCTTGTAGCTTTTTTTAAATGCCGGAATGCCAAGATGCTGTGTCACAAATATATCAAATGGAAATTTTAAAAAAAAAAACGAGTTTCCGGCCTTGGCCTGTAACGTTTGTATGAAATTTCATTATATATACCAATTGTCTAGCCGCGCCTGAAACGTGATACTTCCCAGGCTAATAAGAAGAACATAATATCAATATTTCATTGCATATTTGAGAAAAAGTGATAAAGTCGATTGTTGCTATTAATGACCCCTAATAATGGCTGTGGAGCTATTAACGATTTTCATGCAGCTATATTAGCATTCGTACTAATATACACGATCGGTAATAGCTTCTTATGGTTGCTATTACCGATCGTATCAATAATAATATATACGATCGGTAATAGCTTCTTAATTACTATTACCGACCGTACTGATAATATACATGGTGGGTCGGATCCTTTGACAAATAATAGGGATGACGACAGGGTGAAGAAATCGAAATTCTAATTAGTCCGTCAGTCAGGTAATAAAAAATATTAGACACGTATTTTTTGTTTTATCCAATTAACAAAGAATGACTAAGTTAAAACGCATTAAAGTTGGAGAGTGGGGGCTAACTACGTCACCGTTAGGCATAAATCGTACCTAACCGTGACGTCACGTGACATTTCAACTCAATATATCTCTGTATAAGTTTGATTACGTGAAAAAAGATAAAATACGTGTCCAATACTTTTCAATAATCTTCCTGATAGATTAAGGAAAAAAAGTTGTCGTCATCCCTATTAACCCACAGTATCGGCTATCGATTCTAAGCATATTTTAAAGGTTTTTAATTTATTTAGAGTTGGTAAAAAAAAAAATGTATGGGATTCAGGAGTGGCTCACACAACCCATCCCATATACAATAACTTTTTTACCAACTCGAAAAAAAAAAAGATCTATACTGTGCCGATACTGTGTAATTATTTGCTATAGGATACGATACGACCCACCATGTAAGTATACGATCGTTAATACCTTCCCATGGTTGCTATTACCGATTCATATGGGTCGGTAATTTCATTACCGACCTAATTATAATTCTAACTTAATTTATAATTAACCTAATTTATAATTCTTTTTATAATTAAGTTTTCAATGTGTTAATATGCACAATTAAGGTTTTGTTTATAGTTTAAAAATAGCTGCGACTGCTTCTACCTCACGGCTCTGAAAACAGTCTGAAAACCAGCGCAGGGTATTCATACCCAGCACTATGCTGAGACCGGGACCCTTTATTGCACCTTAACTATATTATGTTTTTATTATGTATACTTTTAATATGTTTTGTAAGGTTGTGATAATAAATAAAGATTCTGATTCTGATTCTGATTCTGAAATATGTAAGTTCAAGCATAAAATGTATTACCGACCCGTGAAAATGAAATAATTTATTTTAACTACAATATAGAATGTTTTTAATAATATAAGCTAAAATATGAACATATGCCCACAGTTTAAAATAACAGACGATTATTTTTAAATGAGCTAAAAAAAAATTCTTCAAAAATATTATAATTTTGGTCAAATCGACGACGCTAGAACAAGAAAACTAAACGAAAAGATGTAGGTCGGTAATAGATTTATACAAAGGCTAATTATTTTACTTTCAAATGGTCATGTTATTATATTTACATAAAAGAGAGAATTTTGAATCATTATGTTGCGGCCATTACCGACTTGTGTCGTTATTACCTGCCACAACTAAATGTTATGGAGCTATCACCGTCCTATTTTTGACTTAGGTTTTATCCTTTTAACCTAAATGAATAGTAATTAATTATTTACTAAGAAATAAATTATTTATTTTTATTATAATAAGATTAATTATACTGTAATTTGGGGTTGAATTCAAACCCGCGGCTTACTACGGAGACAAAAATTGCTGTGCGAATTCAACCCCGCGGCCCACTACGGAGTACAAAACTTACAAGGTCGTGGCATATAGGTGAAATAAAAATCTCGTGTGAATTCAACCCCGCGGCTTCAAACAGGTTAAATAATAATAATAGGGATGTGAATACCCCATCGCCCACCTGGTGTTGTACCACCGGTGAAGTCAGTCAGCGCAGGGCGGCCTGTGGCGGGGCGATGGTGAGCGGCGACACCTCGCACCCGAGACCTCCTGGGGGCACACACACACATGCGCCATACACACACATACACACAGTTACACACCTCCCCCGCCTCTGGCTTCCCTTAGGTTGGCCGCCCAGAGTGGAGCGCAGAAGCTATATGCTTGAAAGGATGGAAGTGATCTGAGTTAATAACGGGGAAACCCGCTCCGGGTTGCGCACGAGGCACGACCCACGATGGCGACACCGGTGCACACCTCTCCACACCCTTAGCTGCTTACTTCAGTGTTGCTCCCTCGCCGCCCGTGCGGTGGCGTGTATAATGTCCTTCATGCCGGTTTCGGCTACGGCGACTGCGACTGCTTGTTATACATTAGAGCGTTGTTGACATGCCCTGTCATGGCTAATGTAGCCAATTTTGGCTTTGAAAGTCCTCGAACAATGAACACATTGGAGGGCGCCGTTACAATAGTTGTAAATTATATTTGCCGGTGGCCTGTTCTTCGTTGATCTCGCTTTTCATCCAACATATGCCTGCGTTGGTTTTCAAACGCATAAACTTTGTATTTAATTGTCGAACGCCACTCGGATCTATTATTCGCCAGTATCTCCCAGCGAGAGGGCTCAATATTGCATTGTTTCATGTGTCTTTTTTGAACATCTTTAAATCTGAGGAACTGACCACCGCGTTTCCGCTAGCCGTCCAGGAGTTCAGAATAGAAAATGCGCTTCGCCACTCTCTCGTCGGGCATTCGAGACAAGTGCCCGCACCACCGAAGCTGGCAACGCATCAGGTACTTTAGGTAGGCTTCCATGCCGCAAACATTAGCCCGTCTAAGTACATCGATGTTTTGTGTATTTGGTTGTTGTGAGTGTCCAAAATTAGTACAAGTTGTGGTAAAATAACACACAACTAAATTACAGCCAAAAACTGAATTTCGCAGTTTGTATGCAGGAAATTAAAATGGTCCTAGTTTATTTGTTATTCAATTTAATAGGTACAATCAAAGTGTATTTTAGGCACTAATATCTCTGATCCACTATTACATGCAGAATTTGGTGCCAGTCTGATAAGTAAGTTTGCGAAATAAAACGTAACTACGTTTGTATGGAGAAAGGAGCGTCCTGGGGACATCGATAACAGACTCTGCGTCAAGCTTGTGCATTAGTGCTTCGCGGCGCGTCTTCTAGGTAAGTTGTGTTCTGCTATACAATACTTACCTACGTACTTACCCCTAAAATCATCATCATCATCCATTCCAGCCCAAAGGCGTGCACTGCTGGACATAGGCCTCTCCCAAGGCGCGGCACTAGGACCGTCTTGTGCCACTCACATCCACCGCGTTCCCGCGACTTTTACCAGGTCGTCGCTACATCTCGTTATATTTCTCTTTGGAGGCCTACCGACAGCTCGTCTCCCGGTTCGCGGATGCCACTCGCGAACTTTCTGGCCCCATCGTGCGTCGGCGATCCGTCCCGCGTGCTGAGTCCCGCCCACTGCCACCTGAGGGTCGCAGTCGGGCTATGTCGGTAACTCCTCAGTAAAATGTACGTACTTACGTACAGGTAAACACAACTTAGAAGGCGTGTGGATTAAGCAAAAATAGACTCTGCGTCAACGGTTAAAGTGCTTTACCGCACGCACGCCTTCTAAGTTGTGTCGTGCTGTAATGCTTGAAAATATAATACGATTACGCGGATTACGCCCCGTAGGTATCAACCCTAGTATATCAATGAATACGGGACGGGATATGGCTATTGTTGTTTCTTCTCTACATACACAATTATAGGTACATAGGTAGTGTTATAGACTACTATACCACTATTGATAGCCTTTGAATATCAAGGTCAACAATATTACCCCCGTGCCCGCGCCGCGGGGGCCGAATTGCCGTGTCTTCATTTGGATCATATTCCGATATATTTCAGTTCCAAATAAAAGCCAAATTGTCGCCAACGTGACATAAAACCTTGACCTATAATAAGAAATAACATATGGACAAACAGTGCCTAACAGAACATGTCAAAATATATGGGGCAAACTGACATTAGAAAATACGTTCCAATATGCTAATAACGCCTCTTTATAACGAAGGCCAAACGGGTGCCCTAGCTGTTCTTTTTTCGCCGGCTGATTGTGAATCCTTCATAAAACGTTCAGCTATTTACTTTATAAAATATTTATAGCATATTTTTAGTGTACCTATTGTATGTTAATTTCTTATAATTTCTTTGTATAATATTATGTATTTATTTTATTATACAATGAGTTGTGTAATTCTCTATTTTATTTTCTCTCGCACCAACCACAGGTTTCTGCTTGACCCAATGGTTAACTGGTAGAGAATGCTGTTGTAATGGCACATCAGCTATAATCTATGATCGAATCGTCTGTCTGTCACTGGTCTTGTGTCAAAGAAAAGAAACTAATTGTATTCCAATTCTGTATTGATACTGATATTAAAATTAAACAAATGTTCAGTGGAAATAAAGTATTTCTTATTCTCGCCGGCATTACCCGATCCAACAATTGGTAGCAGAGCGTGGTTGGTTCGGCGAGAAAATACGACAATGAATACTGCGGCAGCGTACAATCGAATCGAGGCGCTAACAAAATAAAACTATGACACATGGTGCCTTCAGGCTCAAGCAGTGCTAATTAAAAATGGACTGTGGGACTACGTAAGTGGTGAAATAATCGAGCCTGATAGCGACGATACAGCGAAAAAGCAATTTATTCAAAAAGATTTGCTGGCGCGTTCCGAATTATTGTTGCTGATTTCGCCGTCAGAACTGAAACAGATAAAAGAATGCAAAACATCATGAGAGCTTTGGAATAAATTAAAAAGTATTTACCAGAGCACAGGTCCTGCCAGAAAGGCAACTTTGTTAAAACAACTCATATTGAAAAAACAAGAAACGGGTGATGTTCGTGAACATCGAAACAACTTCATGGACATTGTTGACAAGTTAGCTGACATGGGTATAGACCTGCATCCTAATCTTCTAAGCATTATGATGCTGTATAGCTTACCTGCTTCATTTGAAAACTTCCGCATAGCAGGCGAGTCAAGGGATACTCTACCGAAACCTGAACAACTGAAAATCAAGATAATTGAGGAAAGTGAAGCCAGAAAAAGCAAAGATACACAAAGGGAACACAGTGAAGGTGCATTTTATGCCAAAAAGAAGGGAAAATACTGTCTAAAATTTAAGAAGAAGGGTCATACAAACGAGGAGTGCTGGAGCAATAAAAATAATTCAATTAATTCAATCATTTATTCAGCAAATTGGCCAGGAATTTACCAGCGCTTCCTAGACCCATTGCTTGAGAAGAAGCGCCGCAACAAACTCAAGCAGAAGGCCTTTTTTCAAAATCTACAAAATTTACATTAGGTACATATATAAAATATACATATAGGTACGTACTAAAATTACATTGAAGGGATGTAATAAAAAACAATCTTTCAAGAAAAGGGAAGAGATGAATTTCAGCATAACTCCTACTTGTCTGTCCATTACTTCTGCCAATACCTGGGGTCTGGACAGTGGCTGTACCTCCCATATGTGTGCGCAAGAAGATACGTTTGAAAATATTGACTCTGAAACAGGATCTTTGAGGTTAGCATCGGAAAGTCACACCACAAAAATAGAAGGAAAAGGCAAAGTGCGACTCAACATTGACAATGACACTTATAACCTTCATGATACACTGTATGTGCCTACCTTGGCAACCAACTTGCTCTCAGTAGTAAAAATTACTGAAAAAGGTAACAGCGTGTTATTTACTAAAGATAAAGCTTACATTAAGGACAAAGATGGTGAAATAACCTTAACGGCTATAAAGGAAAATGGCTTGTACTACACAAAGGGAGAAAAAGCAAACATGGCAAGCCAGAAAAGTTCAAGCAATATTGAAATGTGATATCGAAAACTCGGTCACCTGAATGAAAATGATCTGAAGTTAGCTGCAAACAAAAATCTAATAAAGGGCCTAGAACTCAAAGGTGAATCCTTACCTGCATGTGAAGTGTGAATAAAGGGAAAAATGACAAGGCTGCCATTTTCTTCCGTGAGAGGACCGCAGTCCACACAACCATTAGAAATAATTCACAGTGATGTGTGTGGTCCAATCAATACTGAAACCTTGGCCGTTGCGAAATATTTTGTGACATTTTTGGATGACTTTACAAAGTATTGTTGCATATATTTCATCTCACATAAAAATGAAGTATTTCAGAAATTCAAAGAATACAAGAGCAAAGTTGAAAAATTTAAAAGAAACTAATTGTATTCCAATTCTGTATTGATACTGATATTAAAATTAAACAAATGTTCAGTGGAAATAAAGTATTTCTTATTCTCGCCGGCATTACCCAATCCAACAAATGCCTTATGGCATTTAATATAAGCCATACGATAAATAAATAAATGGCATTAAGTTCGCCATTTGCACCTAACTATAATTGTATGTGCAATAAAAAAATAAAAAATAATTCTATATGAAGCTCCTGATCTACCTACTACTACTTACTACTACTACTACTACTACAGCTTGCTAGCCTAGATCTACCTATTATATCATATATCTCCATACTTATTGGCGCCCTCGTCCACGACGACTTTTTGTAGCGATGCTGCCACGCTACTCATATCGCTATTCTTTTTACTCTTTGATGTTAAAAAAGGATAGCGATATGAGTAGCGCGGCAGCATCGCTACAAAAAGTCGTCGTGGGCGAGGGCCCTTACCTACCTACAATCTTCGTAAAAAATAGTAGAGTAGATAAGATATGTTTGGTGTGTTTTGGTGTATTCCATTACAAGTCAAATGCAGAGCAGCGCCTACATCCTAGTAGTGATATGAGCTAAAGGTAGCTTGAATTAGGTAGGTAGGTACACAGAAAGTTCAGAACTATCTTCTGAGCCTCCTGGAACTCGTCGAACCAGCATGTATTTTACGATGGTGTTAGATACAATTTATACTTACGCATTTCGAACTCTCAAACTTGATCACCATACTTAGATCCGCAACGGCCGGCTGGTGCAAAATCAATATTTGACTAATAAAACAGATTGTATTTGTCTACCGTAGCTATTTCGGGCTGGGCTCTTTTGATGAATTGATTTACGCCCGCCGACCTATATTTACAGCCGAATTTACGACGGATTGACTATCCGACTCCATAAAGAAACGTTTTAGTATCGAACGCACTTTATGCGAAAAGGAACCGTGTACGGATGGGCAATGAAACATTATTTTTATGTTGTGGACGCAATGGACGTAAACATCATGGGATTTGTTCTGACTTACAATCGTGTTGCACGATTATATGACAGGCCGCGAGCCAGGAGCAAAGGGTAGTCATCAATTAAATTAAATTCAATCATTTATTCAGCAAATCGGTCAATATAAACGACAAAACCTTAAGGAAACAAGGCTTCAGCATAAAACATTGCATAGGAATTTTACGACAGAACACCATTGACAGACAGCTATGACAATACATGTCATTCACCCCTCCTTCCTGGTGATTGCTGCTGGTAGTCCTGCAGGTGCTGCGGCAGACGGCGGCACCGGTCGGATCTACGAGGCGGCGGCGGCTCAGCAGCGGGCTCGGGGTCGGACTCCTGTGAGTCGACGGGTGTTGATTCGGCATCGAGCATCTCCAGCTCGTCCTCCTCGTCGGAAAACGTTGCGGGTTCAGGAGCTGGGAGTGGCGCTAGTTGTCTATTAGAAATAGTGGTTTCTCGTCCCCCTTGTGTCCTCACGAAAGAGTAGTTGGGATTGCTTTGGAGGAGTTCCACTTCTTCAACATAAGGATCAGTTTTATTTAGTATATTTTTCTGCAAAAGAATAGGGACTGGAACGAGCCAAGTTGGTAATGATTCTCCATTGGAAGATCGACGCGGATGCAAGAATAATATTTCATGAGGCGTAGCATTAGTTGAAGTGTATAGGAGCGATCGTATAGCGTGTAATGACACTGTCAGAACTTGCTCCCAATTTTCAGTAGATAGGCTTCTAGAACGCAAAGATAATTGTATGGTCTTCCAAGGGGTTATATTTGCCCGTTTCCTTCCGTGCATATATATTCCTATAAGTATATATAAATATTCCTATAAGGCGTCGTGCGGCTACAGGCTACGCCCAGAGACGTCAAAAATTGACTTAATTCATCAGATGTAAATGAAGTACCTCTATCGCTATGTATATAGAGTGGCATGCCAAATATAAGTAGATTGTGTATTAAGGGCAGTAAACGAGGAATTGTAGTGGAGAGCATTTATAAGCCCGAAACCGAAGTTTGAGGGCTTTAAAAGTGCTCGAGACTGCAATTTACCGCCCGTGATACACACAATGTTTTTCATCACACTTGCAAGAAAAAAACAGGAAATATTCACTAGGACGACCTGTGAACTTGTGCCTGTAGGTTAATCGGCATCGCGAACAAACCCTTTTTGTTTATTTTTAAATATTCAATTCGTGCTGGCCACTCACAATGACCCTTCCTATTTAGAGAAAACAATTAGTCTCAGCTTTGCGAGTAATGAGTGTATTTATTTAACATCAATGTGTTTTGTTCATTATGCCTTTCTTCATTAGCCAAATAGACTAATTGTTTTCTCTAAATAGGAAGGGTTGTGCGCACGTACCTTTTGTCTATTTTTGTATGCCTCTTATACATCGAGGTATTAATAGAAAATATTTTTGAGTTAATTAGTCTGTTAGTATACTTATTATGAAGTTTTTTTACAAGGAGATCGGTCAAATGGACGCGAACTGGGGGGTGGACGCGAAAGGGCGAAATGACCTATTTCCCGCGCTTTTAAAATTCGACTTCTACGCAGGTACTAAGCCTTTTACGCTGTGCATTCCTGTAATTGGAAATGATGGAAATACACCCTGCTAAGTTGTTCGATGACTTCCAAAATATTGCGAAGTTCTGAAAAATGCTGAATTAAGTATGTAAAGCTTTATCTCAGAAATTAGTAGGTACGCAAAGACTGTTCTAGTCTCATGTTATAGCAAATTTAGTCTTCTTAAAACTCCCCGAGAAGGTAGTATCAAAAACTAGTCCTTTAGGGTCAAAATCGCCAAAATATTAAAAATAGCCGATTTTTATCGGTTTATTTTTAACAAAGTTGCATTCGGCGCTCGAGGTCACAAACTTAGATTACATAAGGCTAACATCATAAACAAGCCTACAAAAAATAAGAACTACCGGATTTGACGCATACGCTAATGTATAGTTACTGGATTAGTATCGTTTCATACGTCAGCATACATACGAGGGCGGTTTGATAAGTCAGTGACTTTAAGTAAAACAAAAACCATTTTAACATATAAACTTTTTAATTACAATTCTGATCTCCTTGGTAGATGGCAGTTCTTTTTTTTAAAAGGTGGGAAAATAAAAAAGTTATTGAGGCATATGTCGAATACGGTCGGAAAATTGTTGGAAAATGGAGAAAAGCGAATTTCGTGTGTTAATTAAACATTACTTTTTACGTGGAAAAACTATTAAAGAGACTGAAAACTGTTTAAAAAAATATTATGGGGAATCTGCTCCTTCTCATGGAATGGTACGAAAGTGGTTTACAGAATTTCGTTCTGGGCCTGCCACTACCAATGACGCAGAACGCTCTGGTAGGCCAATTGAAGTCACCACTGATGATGTCGTGAATAAAGTTCACGATATTGTTTTGGATGACCGTCGAGTTAAGATTCGTGAGATAGCTGAGACTGTACACATTTCATCTGAACGAGTTTTTCATATCTTGCATAATATTTTGAATATGAAAAAGCTTTCCGCAAGATGGGTGCCGCGTTTGCTGACAGCCGATCAAAAACGACTTCGTGAAACAACTTCCGTCCGAGCAATGCTTAGCCAAATTCAAGCGTAATCCCAATGAATTTTTACGTCGTTTTGTGACGGTAGATGAAACGTGGATCCACCATTATACGCCAGAGACGAAAAATCAGTCAAAACAGTGGACTTCTGCTAACGAACGGGCCCCAAAGAAAGCGAAAACCGTTAATTCGGCAGGAAAGGTAATGGCCACTGTTGTTTGGGACAGCCAAGGGGTTATTTATATAGATTATTTGGAGAAAGGTAAAACAATAAATGGCCCTTATTATGCTACATTGTTGGAAAAATTCAACGCAGAAGTTGTGAAAAAACGGCCACATCTGGCAAAGAGGAAAATCCTTTTTCACCACGACAATGCCCCTGCACACTCGTCGGCAGTCGCAACAGCCAAATTAGTAGAATTGCGTTACGAAATACTGCCCCACCCACCTTATTCTCCGGATTTGGCCTCATGTGATTTTTTTTTATTCCCAAACATGAAGAAATGGCTCGGTGGGAAAAGATTTTCATCAAATGAGGAAGTCATAGCTGAAACTGAAGCATATTTTTCAGGGTTTGACAAAAAATATTTTTTGGAGGGGTTGAAAAAGCTGGAACATCGTTGGATGAAGTGTATGGAGTTGAAAGGAGATTATGTAGAGAAATAAAATTAAAAAAGGTGATTTTTTTTTCTGCAAAAAGTCACTGACTTATCAAACCACCCTCGTACATATGCCTATCACGTCTTCCACATCAGATACCTACTCCGTTCAGATCAGCGAATAGCATTCAACTTTTTCTTTGCCCTATTACCTACTTACCGCCTGCGTCATTCATCCAGTGAACTAAATAACACGCCTAAAATAAACACGAATAATTTGGTACATTGTTAGTGATTGATTATATGATTCGGATAGCAAAGAAGCCGTGCAGCGACTACTTAATTTACGAGGCGAGATTTCGCCTTTTTTTATTTCGGTGAACCATTATATTTCTCATAGTTCATCATTGTTCATCTGCGTAGCGCATGCGTAGCGGGTTGAAAGTGATGCATGGGGCAACCCTGGGGTCGTAAAGTAATTGGAGGATTTGACATTCATATCTCCATCTCTTTCTGACTCATTTATAATTGATATTTTATGTCAATTCTTAACAAATATCACAATAATAAGTCCGGTTTATTCATATTATTGTCTCTCGCTACTATTCGTGCTCTCGCTCAGTTTCAATGCTTTCAATGTAGACAATCTTGGGGAATGGGGAGCCAAACTGCCATTTGCTCACTTCAGATGGCGCATTAAGAGCCCTCCAACATTTCGTTTTTTTGATCAACCGAAACCGTGCCGCGTCTATGAAAAAATACGGTAGGTAGGTAGGAAGGTATAGTAGTTCTATCTCACGACTGCGGATGAGCCATAGCAGGCGCGGGCACTCTTTGATTTCTTCGCGCTCGATACAAGTACAAGTCGGCTTCGCACCATGGCGTGAGATGAAATTTGAATTATGTCAAAAAACATTGTATAGAAGAGGGTTGTAGTAACAACAACAGTAAAATGATTTGGTAAAAGGTGAATTTTTGAACACGACTATTTTGGTAATTTTCGTGGCGCATTTGTTTTCTTTTATTTTATAATTTTGATAACGGATTACAGTAGAAATTGGAAGTATGCACAAAATGCAAATAGAGGCACTCTTTTGTGATGAATAGTTTAGCTACAATTCGGTGTCAAAAATTGTCATTGCACACAAATTATAAACGCGCCACACAAATTACATTTTTAACTTTACGTGACATATTTTTTCTAAATAAAACTAACTTTTTTTTGACTTTTCGATTTGTTTGCATTCATAAAAACAGCACACGATATTTCTCTCTCTATCGGTCATATGGTGTACATGAAAAACATATTAAAAATCAAAATGCGTTTATACATACTAATTCAATAGAATATACAATAGAACGTACTGTTTTGTATTTATGTTGTTTTTTTAAAATAACAAGTATAATTAAGCACATACAATGCTCATACTGCCGGAATAAAAAAAACTAAAATGTAATTTGTGTGGCGCGTTTGTAATTTGTGTGGACTAAAAGTGGCACACTAATTACGCCACACAAATTACAGCAAAAGTGCATTTTTTTTTTGACGAAACCATTAGCTTTAGGTAAATGACGATCTATAAAACACTTAAATATACATCATTGTAAAATAGTTGAATATACCATATTTCCCGGCCACACAAATTACCTTGAAGGCTGACCATAAACATCGTGTTACGAACTATCCTATTTTTTTTAATTAGGTACTGCAAAGCCTACGGGTCTACTGCGATCGGTAATCGAACGCGAACTAGTATGTCTTCAACGTAGTAACTTAAAAATGGAGTTAAATAGCTCAATCAATCAGTAACCAGTAGGTATTTGCGAGTCATTAAAAGTCGTTCGCGCGCGGGACAAACACATTCCCGAACTCTGTATTTTTAAATTATGAGATTTCTGCATGATTATGTGCTATATAATATATAATATAGGCCAGGAAGAGCCCTTTAAATCCTTTTTACAGAAATGTATTACGACAATCACAGAAAAAGGTGTATTCATTTGTCTAAGCGAAATTACGCGTGTGACATACTCGTACTTACCGCACAGCCTCACAGCTATGCTAATCATGCATTTTCGGACTTTCAATATTTTTTTTGATTATTGATAGCTCATTATCATTAATGCCGTGGTGGCCTAGTGGTTCGACCTGCCGCCTCTCATGCAGAGGGTCGGGGATTCGATTCCGGCTCGCACCTCTAAGTTTACTTAATTTATGTGCGAAATTCAATTTGAATTTACCACTGAGCTTTTCGGTGAAGGAAGCATCGTTAGGAAACCTGTATGCATCTGCGATGTAATTTAAAGATGTGTGTGAAGTCCCCAATCCGCACTGGGCCCGCGTGGGGACTATAGCCCAACCCTCTCGTGATGAGAGGAGGCCTGTGCCCAGCAGTGGGACGCAAATAGGCTGTAGTAGTATCATTAATTAAATGCTTTGCCTCATCATAAATGATGGCAAAGAATACAACCATATTTTTTTCTTTTTGGAATATATCATAGTTTTTTTTGCAAGCATGGTACATGCAAAAAAACTTGTGTTGAAAATTCACTCAAAAAGTAATAATTTGGCAAAGAGTAAAATGCTCTAAAGAAAACTTGCGAAAACTGACCATTCCCTTCCCCCATATCTCCGAAACTACTGGATCTAAAATTTTGGGAAAATTACGGAGGATAGTTATTGACCTATAGATTACAGGAACATTATTAAGAAGTCCATGGTATTTGAAATCTATCATATAAAATAGCTTATCCTGAGAAACGGTTTGAAAATGAAGTCATTGAAAATAATCAAGGGTCGGAACTCTCCACGCGAGTTTAACTCGCTTCTTTGCCGGTATTTTTTTCAATTCATTTCAGCCCATACAAATTCATCTGGCGTCAATCGAGATTGGCGGATTGAACTGATGGAATACTGAGGTCCAAGGCGTTCAACGGCGGCTGGTAACGAGGCCGCCACGAGTGCTAACCGGCGAGTCAACAGGCGTCGCCGTGCGCGGAGCGACAAGCGACAACCAACCAATCACGATAATTGAACACGTCGAGGTGTTTGTCGGCGCTTTGATGGCTTGGGAAATTAAGCAAACTCAAGCTTTAATTGTTGACCTACATACTTGTTATATTGAGGTACAATTCCGTTTACCTATGTAATTAGGTAAATATATACCTACCTATCTATACATATAATAAAGTTGTAGAGACCAAAATATCTGTACACATTTAATTATTTACAAAAAACTAACTAGGGAGGTTTAAAACAAGTAATTGAAAATGATTTGGTACTTTTAAATTTCTTTGTCTGTTTGTTTGTTTGAACCGGCATCACATGAAAACTACTGATCCAATTTAAATATGATTTTTACAATCGTGTTAAGACAGGTCCAGAATAGAACATAGGATTTAAAAAATCTTAAGCTTTTGATCGGACGAGGGTAAAAAAGAGGGGAGAAGTTTGTATGAAAAAAACATTACCTACCCGTCGACTTACAATCATGAAACTCGGCAAAAGTACTCTACAAAAGAAAGAAATAAATACCTGTCCGAGGAATTTTTCATTAAAGCATATTTTAATCAATACTTAAATAAAAAAGGTTAAAAATATTGCGTATCAAAATGCTCTTACTAGCGATACTATTCATTTTTGTTGTTGTATTACTTTAAGAATTGGATACTGTATAAAGTATTCTCAAAACAGTTTACAGCTTTTTTGGATATTCGTTACACAATTTAAGTAATAAGGTATGAAAGTTTTACCAAAATTGATTTCTCACCACAGATGGCGGGCGCTACTCGTATAACGTAATGTTGTTTATTTATGTGAAAAATTCAAAATAAGGTGACAATTTTGAGGGTTCCGAACCTCAAGAGGTAAAAACGGAACCCTTATAGGATCACTCGTGTGTCCGTGTGTCTGACTGTCAAAGTCGATTTTCTCAGAAACTACTTGACCGATTAAGTTGAAATTTGGTACGTATATGTAAGTTTGTGACCTAAAGACGGACGTGTCAACGAAAATAAATGAATTTTAAACATAGATCATGCTTTCAAGGACGTTTAAAAATCATTAGCTTTAAATATATTACTAAGTCAAACATTTTAAGCGAGAGACCTCATCATGTTCTTATTGACATGTATTAATGAACTCTTTTATACATGATGTATTTCATTATTTATTGACATTTTGAGACTGTTGACATCCATGGAATTTATATTTATTTGACAATGAAGGCCATCTCCATAATATTTTTTTTTCTGGTCCCTTGGAGACTATACATCTCTAAGATATTAGATTTAAGTTTAAGTTAGTAGGGACTATACATCCCTTCAATGTAATTTTAGTACGTACCTATATGTATAATTTATACATGTAATGTAAATTTTGTAAGTATGGAAAAGGAAATTTTGAAAAAAAGGCCTTCTGCTTGAGTTTGTTGCGGCGCTTCTTCTCAAGCAATGGGTCTAGGAAGTGCTGGTAAATTCTTCTTCTGACGTGTAAAAGTGCCCCTATGTGGCCAATTTGCTGAATAAATGATTGAATTTGAATTTGAATTGAGACCCTATTTTTGGGGGCTAAATTTGAAAAAATGTTAAAAGTCCATGGTATTTGAAATCTATCATATAAAACAGCTTATCCTGTGAAACAAGAGAAGATGCAATAGCCCCATAGCTACAATAACCCCGGGCCACCTCATAAGATTTCGGTGTCCATGGGCCGCAGGGACCGCTTACCTGATCCGAGTGCTCGTTAGCCTACATCATACAACATTAAAAAATGTAGCTGTGGCAGTAACATAAAGTTCTCATTCCTTGTCCTCAGGCAGCAGAGCCCTGGGAGAGCTGGTGACGGTGGAACTGATCCAGCCCAACATCACTCGCCTCACCGCCAAAGCCATCCACGCCCAGGGCTACCACCTGCACACAGTGGAGCACTTGTGAGTCACATCTTGTAATCAGTCTATAGGTTCAGTCAAACTCATTAGTAGGTACAGTGGTAGGTACAGTACAGCAGCAGCATAACGTTTTGGCTATCCGTTAGCGATGCTAAGTATTAACCAGTATTTTTTCAATATAAGTGGCGTGCATAACGTTTAGTTTCGTATAGAAAAACTAGGTACTTCACGTACCTCGCCCTTTCAGTGTTCCAGACTAAACGTGGTGTAAGACAAGGCTGTATACGTTACCTCTCCTCTCCATTATATGTATATGGGGGGGGGGGGGGGTATATACATATAGGGCACAACACACACAACGTTTCTTTTCCAGTCTCGATCTTCGCCCTGCACACATTCCCTAATTATATCCAAATCATTTTCGGACACGTTGATGCGTTTAAGATACACTCTCAAATCTAACAGGATGTATCGACCCGTCTTTCTTAAATGTGAGTTTTGAAGTTCTATATATTATAGATGTGTCTACCAACATCTTTGGGTAATTCCCTTACAGAAACTTGGTCTGATATTAATGCCACTTGATCCATTTCTCATGATTTAGATGAAGTTTCTGATACTTCATTTCCAGACTCTTGTGGCAATGTCCCTACATTACATTCGAGTTGAGTTCGTCACTGAGTCCAGCTTCTTTATCAGTATTCAAGTGGTCTGTGCCATCATCTTGTTCAGCATTGCCAAACCACTCCCGTTACTCTTGTTTTTCTTTACTTTTAGTTCATATGCAGGCTCAGTAGTAGGAGCCCTCTTCTTCGAGCTCTCCGTAGCGCACTTGGGTTTCTCCGACACCGAGGGACCGTCGTCGCCCTTTGTGTCACAGTGTTCTCATCAGATAAATATATACTGTCGGAGTTATCTTCCACCATTGTCCTTGATTTTGGAGCGAGAGTCGCCTTTCTCACCATTATCAATGTGTGACATACATGTTTGGTTAGTCTGTGGTATTGTATTAAACACAGCAGTATTAAACACAATGTGTTCCTTTTTCCAAGCACTAAATTGTTCTCTATTCAGACAAACTCAATCAGTAACAAAAAGAAACTACGTTAGACTAATCGTTATTGCACTCATGAGCATGACACTCCCGAACCACCGATGCAGGCTCAGCAGCGGGCCGAAAATCTCTAACACTTCCATTTCACGAACAACAATTGTAGGCTCAACTCGTGAACCTTTCTTATATTAAATGGTATCCTGAATCCTGATCACGGCACCAATTGTAACTGTTTGGATCATGGCCCAAATTTCCATAATAAATGATTTAGAATGTTCCAAGTCAATAAAAAAAAACAATCAACAAGAACATGTCTTTAAGATCCATTTCCTCAGTTGGAATTAACTTCCCTTTGGCTCGTGATCGTTTAGTCACCTTTAGGGGAGGAACGTTCGAAGAGGCTGCGAGGCTAGGCCAGATCGCGGCGGCGCTGGTGGTGGAACGAATCCAGTTACTGGGCTTGACGGTCTCGGTCGAAAAGACCGAGGCTGTCCTGTTTCACGGCCCACGTAGGGGTCCTCCTTAGTCTATGCTTTTCGAAAATCGAATGTGAGACACTGACGTATTTGAATTGCCGCCATTATGGACAGATTTTGAAGCATCTTAGAGGATTTATAAAATGAGTGTAGATACAGTAGTGTATGCACCTGTACATAATTAGACCTTAAAACACTCGTGCGTAATTATTTAGCAGATATATTTTATTATGTAGCAGTTACATAAACTACTATTACGTACCTACCCTGGTTCTCTGCCTCGCATCGCACACCGATTCTGAGAAAAACTATTTACTTATAAGGGAACCTTATTTCCAGATCCATTAGAGACGCGCCAATGCTGGAGCACATCGCCGTTGAAGATCTGATCAAGTTACCTAATCTCAAATCCTTGTGAGTGTTCTTTGAATTTATGTATTAGCTTATTCCATATTATGCCTACATAACATGTACCTACTCTTATTGCACTCGGTTTTTCCTTGAATGGTGACAATAGTGTATAATAGGTACCCGATTATGTCTGCGATGCGGCATGCGGCGTCAACCTGGAGAGCCACTATTATATAATTATGTACCTACATGATTCCCTTGGGCTTTTTTTATAAATACTAAATTATCTTTGAAATAGCTGCCTAAAAACAAATAATGTAATTATCCAATTACCTATACAACTTAGAGTAAAACAAGCAATAAGTACTTACTCGGGGCAGATTCAGGAACGCCACCAAAGTATAATAATAACAATATATGTCTAAGCTCCGCCGGCGCCGCCTAAAAACCACGCCTAGATGAATGATCCACCCTTTTGACTATTTTTCGTTTTTCTAGGCACATAACTCAAGCACCGCGCCTCCACCGCGTGGGAACGCTGCCCCCTATGCCAGAACTTCTCACTTTGTACGTATGTTTGTTGTTGTTGTAATGCTGTAAGTGTTGCCGCGCGCGCGCATCGTTCTTTATAGTTGAGTCTCCCCCCACCTACTTAAGGGACCTTGTTCACTTATTGCTCTAATTCCTAGAAACTATGCATATTTCGACAACACCACCGAGGACTTTTTTTGTCACAAATTAAGCCAAACCGCAGTTTATTCACAGAAATTAAAAGATTTGACAGCGGATATAGTTTTTTTTTCCACTGAAATGGAGCTAACTAAATCCGAATGGTCCCAACGGAAGACAGCGATGGCAGTAATGCTAGTAGGTAAGAAGGTAAGTATATGCTGAGTTGTTCTGTAGATTCAGTGCTATTGTAATTTGCTATTTCGTCCATGTGTTGTCCTGACTCTGACTTGTCATGAATAAATTAATTTTCTTCTTCTTTCAAATCGCAATAAGAAAAGTTTCAATTGCCGCAGCATGATCACGACGTCCGGGCTGGTGGAGGTGCCGAACCTGAGCCACGTGCACGAGAATAGACCAAACTCCTCCTCGACTTACTTGCAGGCCATGTAAGTGTTTACGTCACTTTTTCAAACCCTATTCCGTCGTATTATAGTCTAAAGGTGTAAATATATATCTCTTTGACGTCGACACATCGGTCTTCGGAGAGTCGGTTAGTTTCGGTTTCGTAGAGCGTTGTCATTGTCACAAACCACACCTTACGTCACGTTTCTCAAAAAAAAAAGTCAGACGTTGCTGGTTTGCATGGCAATGAATAAACGTAAATTAATAAAGCCCATAGAGTGCAGTACTTATTTATTTGATATAAAACGTTACTACAGGCGAGGATATAGAGCCAATTCAAGAAATGAAGGGGGCGAGGAACCTTCCCCGCCGTTTTTTTTTTTTAATTTCTGCCCCGCTAACAGGGAGCAAAATACGTTTTAGCAGCGCATTCACGGAACCGTGGAGACTGTAAAAAGTTGCATTCAAAAATCGCGTCTTTTTCGTATTTAGAATTCTATACATCGGCATTTTACATAAATACTTTATTACACATACTAAAAATCCATAACCTCATAAATATATACTTATTTTTAATATTTTTAGGGTCCCGAACCTCAAGAGGCAAAAACGGAACCCTTATTAGGATCACTCGTGTGTCCGTCCGTCACGTACACGAAAATAAATGAATATTAAACATAGACCGCCTATTTTGGGGGTAAATTTGAAAAAATAAATAAATACGGTGAATAGTTATTGACCTATAGATTACAGAAAAAATATTAAGAAGTCCATGGTATTTAAAATCTATCATATAAAAGAGCTATCCTGTGAAGCGGTTTGAAAATGACGTCATTGAAAATAATCAAGAGTCGGAACCCTCTCCACGCGAGTTTAACTCGCTTCTTGACCGGTTTTTTTTTCTATTTCTTATTTTCAATTTGGCTGAATGGTGCAGGCGCAGGCCAATCGAATTAAAAAAAAACTCTAACCCGCGAATTTCATGACCGCCGACCGCTAATTTGCCGACGATTTACTTTACACTTAATTTCCAAAATAAAACGTAAGTACATAATGTATGAATTATTTCGTAGATAATGAATGAAATCAGAAAGTGATTTAGGTGATGCAATGTATTGGGATCAACACCTCTGAAAATTCCAAAGGAATATTATGTAAGTACGTAATGTGAATTATTGCACTGCTCTTTTTTCATTTTATCGCAACTGTTTTAAAAAACTTTTCTCAAACATGCTCGGAAATGTTCGTGTTACTTTCAAAAAAAGAGGACGCGAGGCTGTCCATTTCCGGCCTTGGCCAGCAAAAACATTATTGTCGTGTGTGTGTGTTTTTTTTTATTCGCTTGCTATTTGAGACACGGCTGTAGAGAAACTGACAAATCCATGGAGGTAATAAGTACAACTTCCATGGCCAAATCATCCACGATCATGGAAGTAGTAAATACTGATGTGGGGTAAGTGCGCCTAAATTTATTTATACAATACAATACAATACAATATACTTTTCTCAAACATGCTCGGAAATGTTCGTGTTACTTTCAAAAAAAGAAGACGCGAGGCTGTCCATTGCCGGCCTTGGCCAGAAAAAACATTATTGTCGTGTGTGTATTTTTTTTAATTCGCTTGCTATTTGAGACACCTCTAGAAACTGACAAATCCATGGAGGTAATAAGTACAACTTCCATGGCCAAATCATCCACGATCATGGAAGTAGTAAATACTGATGTGGGGTAAGTGCGCCTAAATTTATTTCGCCTGCCTTGTAAACAGCCAACTACTAGTTGAGTAATATTTATAGGTTTCGATATATTTATGTTAGGCGCACTTACCCCATCCTGGCGCACTTGCCCCGACTGACCTTACGTATTTCCTCGCTGTTTGAGAAAAGCATTATATATACCTCGGCCGCAATTGCTATTGCCGGACTCGTACTAATAGAAGGCTTCGCTTCGCTCAGCCTTCTAACTGACTCGTCCGGCAATGCGCTACTTGGCGGCCTCTGCAATAATGTACTATTATTGAACACCACACAATCAAGGAACAGTAGACATAATATAATTACACAAAAAGGTATGGCATACAGCAGGCGTATATATTTATTTAAAGCCATAAAATGAAAAATTTTACCCAAAGGATGTAGCTAAAACAGATTTACAATAACTTATAAACTATTACAAAACTAAATTATATTTCGCCCCTATGCCTTTTAAACAGCCAAGTACTAGTTGAGTAATATTTATAGGTTTCGATATATTTATGTTAGGCGCACTTACCCCCATCCTGGCGCACTTGCCCCGACTGACCTTAGGTATTTCCTCGCTGTTTGAGAAAAGCATTATATATACCTCTGCCGCAATTGCGATTGCCGGACTCGTACTAATAGAAGGCTTCGCTTCGCTCAGCCTTCTAACTGACTCGTCCGGCAATGCGCTACTTGGCGGCCTCTGCAATAATGTACTATAGATACATGTGCGAAATTGTCATATAATGAAATTTTTTTCACATTTTTGTATCAAAATTTACCTATGTACCTATAGTATGACAGAATATAAATACAATGAACAAACAATGAAGTAGTTAGAGTTTGAGTTAGAGTCATGTTAGAGTAGATTCTTCAACATGGAAGCCATTTTCGCCTGCGAAATGTACCCATGAATTTATAATAAGCGCGCGAAACACGCGTTCTTTTTAACCTTGTTTGTTTCTAAGTGTATTATTTTTTTGTTTTACTTAATTTATTGACAATGATGTAGTATCTAATGGTTTTCTTTTTTTTCGTTAGGTTTACACCTCAGTGGTAAATTCAAATTGAATTTCGCACATAAATAATTTCAGAGGTGCGAGACAGATTTGAACCCGCGACTCTGCGAAGCATTGAATCTGCGAAGTAATTCGAGGATGTGTGTGAAGTCCCCAATCCGCACTGGGCCCGCGTGGGGACTATAGCCCAACCCTCTCGCGATGAGAGGAGGCCTGTGCCCAGCAGTGGGCCGTAAATAGGCTGTTGTAGTAGTGTTACACCTATTTTTCATTAGAAAAAAAAATTTGGACCGCCGACATGCAGTGTTTGGAAAACATCGTATAGAGCTAACTAGTAGCCTCTTTCGAAAGACCGATATGTATTATTTATCTCCTGGACCCGTACTTATCTGTTATTTCTGTATTAAGGCCGTTCCTATACCCAACTCAGCCGTCACTGGCACTCGTGGGACGAGTGAAAGAGAAAGCACTACGTACAGAACGCCCGATTTAGTTAGTATTTAACGCGTTTTAATTTCTATAAAAATACCGTCTAAAAAAATGGCATTTATAAAGCTGTCGATGTATGCATAATAATATTGATATTTTTTGTGTTATAATTAGTTTTACACTCTTTGATATAATGAACTGGAGTAAAGTTGGATTAAAGGCCCGAGGTAGAGGTTACTTTGGAATTAAATTGTATCGAGCGAAGTTTCGTGAAACGTGTAACGAAAGCTGTCAATGTAAGGATGATATAATCAAATAAGTATAACATATGTTTTTTAAATTTTTCAACATTTAACATTTCTTAGAAAATTATTATCTTAAATGAGCAATTTGACGATGCTGGGTCAGGGAACGGCCTCAAATAGTAATTTATCGCAGGGAAATTAATTACTAAGTATGTTTGAAGTAGGTATTCCCTTTTTCCAGAGACCTCGAAGGTAACCACATAAAGCGCATCCCGCCTCACGCGCTGCGAGTGCGCGCCGCTCAAGTGTAAGTCACTAGGTACCTACATACATACGCAGCTACTTTTCTCTTTCTATTTATACCGGGTGACATTTTTTTGACCGTTCAAATTTTTCCCAGGCATTAGGTACAGTCGAGTTCGCCAATAAGTACATACTTTTGCACCTTACTCCTTTGTGATAAGGTCCAAAAGTGTACACATACTAACGAACTCGACTGTACCAATAAAATTGCCATTTCTGAAAAAAAACATATGTAAAATTTTCACAATCTAATGGGCTGTCCAAGTAAATACATAATTAGTAACGTGTGGATAATCGAGAGCTGAGTGACGTTCGGGGTTAGCGGTGAGGGGGAGGGGCGCGCTCACCTATCTCTCGCAACCAATGCAAATTGCAAATTAATCGTCGCACGCGAAGAGATGCATGACCGGTCGTGCACTTCCGTAAGTTTGTCTAGGCGACTTACATGAAGAAGGGAGCGGGGCATAGACGTAAATAATATAGACCCGGTCTAACGTACACGTAATATGTCCCCACTTCCTCGGTGTCCAATCCAAAGTTCTGTCACCGAGCGTGCGTTACATTAAGCGTTTTTAAAAAAACTTTTTTCGAAACCGTTTCTCAGTATCTAAAAACTCGTCTCGTTGTTGGAAAAATGTGACCCAGCTTTAGTGTCACGATACAAGTTTAACTTTGGATTGGACACCAATGAAGTGGGGACACATGACATGTATCTACGTTAGGCCGGGTCCATACGAAGTATTATTTATGTCTATGCGTTATTGCCGTGCCGCCTCCCCCGCTCAGCTATCCACAAACGCATGGTTTTTTAGGATATCATTCAGCTACTGTCTCTCGAAATTTTAGTACTGAAATAAATAAAAAATATTTTTGTTTTCACTAAAGAATTGACTGTGAAAATTTGAACGGTCAAAAAAATGACATCCTGTAATATGCACTTGCCTTTGCACCACGTCAGGTCGCCACGACGTAGAGGTTTACACAACTTAGAAGGAGCGTGGATTAAGCAATAATAGACTCTGCGTCAACGGCTTAAGGCGGTTCATAGACCCAGCTCAGCCGTCACTGTCACTCGTGGGACGAGTGAAAGAGAAAGCGCTACGCACAGAACGCCCGATTTAGTGACTTTTTAACACGTTTTAATGTCTATAAAAATACCGTCTAAAAAATGGCATTTATAAAGCTGTCGATGTATGCATATAATATGGATATTTTTTGTGTTATAATTAGTTATACACTGTTTGATATAATAAACTGGAGTAAAGTTGGATTAGCGGTCCGAGTTAGAGGTTACTTTGGCATTAAATTGTATCGAGCAAAGTTTCGTGAAACGTGTATCGAAAGCTGTCAATGGAAGGATGATATAATCAAATATAACATATGTTTTTTTCATATTTTTAACTTTTAACATTTCTTAGAAAAGTATGATCTTAAATGAGCAATTTGACGATGCTGGGTCAGGGAAGGGCCTTAAGTGCTTGGCCACGCGCCTTCTAAGTTGTGTCCTGCTCTACTGCTTACCATTGTTAGTGGTAGGCTAATAGTAGGCACTAAGTACAAGCATGTTCTGTAACGACTAAATACAAATCCACAATATCACAATATCATCGCCCTATTGTTTTGAGTTTTCCCCTCTACTATAAATGGCGGCTCGTTTCATAAAAACCTACTCGTGTTTTAAGGCCTAATTATGTATAGGTGCATACACTACTTTATCTACACTCATTTTATAAATCCTCTAAGATGCTTCAAAATCTGTTCATAATGGCGGCAATTGGAATACGTCAGTGTCTCACATTCGATTTTCAAAAACCGGCCAAGTGCGTGTCGGGCCACGCGCAAAGTATAGGGTTCCGAAGATGAGGATGCCCACAGTACCTTTCTAAGACTTATTAGCATCTAGCTAGCCTGTGGTATGACGTGCCCGCCCGACGCCCCTGCCGCTCGAGAAATATCATTGGTCTTTTAATCATTTCATAAGTTGTTCGACTATGACTCGTAAGTTTGTACAGCCTACTTAGCTGTGATAGTTTTCCTTTCAACTACGTTATATATGCCACAACCGTGATTTTTTTCAGCCATCCAAATACCACCATTTAGCTGGCAGGTGGGGGGACACGTGACTTGTAACAAAAAATAGCACTTTAAAGCTTAATATTTCACAAACGCATCACTTAATCAAAAAATGGTTTGAACAAACCCACAATATTTTTTTAATACCTATTCAACGATATGCTGCACCATGGGGTACGCAAGAAAAAAAAATACATCCCCACTTTACGAGTAGGGGAGGTACCCTATAAAAAAATATTTTTCAAAATTTTATTGTACCGCTTTGTCAGCGTAACTAATATGTATATTCATGCCAAATTACAGCTTTCTAGAACTAAGCATCTCCGAGCAATAGTGCGGACAGACGGACGGACGGACGGACGGACGGACGGACATGGCGAAACTATAAGGGACCCTTGTGTACTTCGGAACCCTAAAAAGCATAGACTAAATAGAGCCGACCATTGACCTGTCATAACATATGGACGAACAGTGCCTAACAGAATTTGTCAAAATATATGGAGCAAACTGACATTAGAAAATACATTCCAATATGCTAATAACGCCTCTTTGTAATATGTGTCAAGATAAATATTTTATACAAATGTAAACCTAACACTATAAGACTTTAGTGTCAAATTTACTGAGCGCCAAACGGGTGCCCGAGCTGTTCGGGCACCCGTTTTGACGGGGCCATTTTTCTCCGGCTGATTGTGAATCCTTACTTAGGTATAATAGATCAATGGAGCCGACATTTGATGTACGTAAAAAAAGTCATTTTGAACGTCTACGTTGCTAAATACCATGTGTGCTAACTGAGACAAAGACACTAATCCATGCGCAAGCGAACACGCATACTGGTGCAACTGGTAGATACACCAAACTTGCATCGCCTGGGGCCTATTTCTCGAAGCTTATTAGTCTAATAATATTACTCCATGAGCTAATACTTTTTACAAGTTCATTAGTGTGCGTTTCTGGAAGCTACGATGGTAGAATATTGGTTACTAGTTGCTAACTAATAAATATTATCTTAGTTCATGTTTCTCCAAGCTTATTAGACTAGTAATATGATCCCAGGAACTAATATTTTTTACAATTTTATTAGTGTGCGTTTCTGTAATCTACGATGGTAGATATTAGTTACTAGTGGTCAACTAATAAATATTTGGCTAATATTACGCAAGTAAAGTCAGTTTTGTTTCATGAAAGTTCAGTTTCATTGCTACTCTTGTAAATTACAAGGGTAAAGCTATTGGTCTCGGAAGTCTTGTAAAAGTTATTAGTACAATTTATTAGACCTAAAATACCGGCTAAACAATTAAAATGTGGTCAGATTCCGTACTCAATATCTAAATAGAAACCCTTACGAGGCAGAAGCAACGTTAAAATTCAACGAAAGGTTTCGGTTAGCTAGGCACGAGAATGGAAGATCCCAAGCTTGTATCGGGCCTGGGTTGCAGAGGCTGACTCAGTTGACTGAGACAATCTGGAAAAGTTCGCAAATAAAATATTTTGCTTTCAAGACAGCCGTGTAGTCTTTAAAACCATTATTTTTAGATCCATATAATACGAAGAATAAAGATCGTTTTAAATTTAGTATATTTATAACAAACCACTCTTTTGCTTATTTCCGATCCCGCCAAAACTGCATACTTACATCGCTGTTTTTTTTTTATTTGGCATAAGTCATAGGCTGCGTATTACGTTCAGCCTATCTTAACTAATATTTTTCATTGATTTACCACTATTAGTTACTAGTCTAGTAAAAATATTGGAGAAACAGGAATTATTAGAACTTGTAATTTCATCTCTAGTAAATAATGAGTCTAATGACCAATAAACTAGTAAAACTAATAGTTTCAAGAAACACACCAATTTGCCTACTTATTAGTAATATTTTTCACTCGTGTACTACAATTAGTTACTAGTCTAGTAAAAAATATTGGAGAAACAGGAATTATTAGAACTTGTAATTTAAACACTAGTAACTAATGACTAATAGACTATTAAACTAATACTTTCGAGAAATAGGCCCCTGGGGCCTATTTCTCGAAGCTTATTTGTCTAATAATATTACTCCATGAGCTAATACTTTTTACAAGTTCATTAGTGTGCGTTTCTGGGGCCTATTTCTCGAAGCTTATTAGTCTAATAATATTACTCCATGAGCTAATACTTTTTACAAGTTCATTAGTGTGCGTTTCTGGAAGCTACGATGGTAGAATATTGGTTACTAGATGCTAACTAATAAATATTATCTTAGGTCCTGTTTCTCCAAGCTTATTAGACTAATAATATGATCCCAGGAACTAATATTTTTTACAATTTTATTAGTGTGCGTTTCTGAAATCTACGATGGTAGATATTAGTAACTAGTAAATATTTGGCTAATATTACGCAAGTAAAGTCAGTTTTGTTTCATGAAAGTTCAATGTCATTGCTACTCTTGTAAATTACAAGGGTAAAATACCAGATACAAAATTAAAATGTGGTCAGATTCAGTACTCAATATCTGAATAGAAACCCTTACAAGGCAGAAGCAACGTTAAAATTCAATGAAAGGTTTCGGTTAACTAGGCACGAGAATGGAAGATCCCAAGCTTGTATCGGGCCTGGGTTGCAAAGGTTGACTCAGTTGACTGAGACAATCTGGAAAAGCTACCAAATAAAATATTTGGTTTCAAGACAGCCGTGTAGTCTTTAAAACCATTATTTTCAGATCCATTTAATTACGAAGAATAAAGATCTTTTTAAATTTAGTACTTTATAACAAACCACTCTTTTGCTTATTTACGATCCCGCCAAAACTGCATACTTAAATCGCTGTTTTTTTTTTAATTTGGCATAAGTCATAGGCTGCGTATTACGTTCAGCCTATCTTAACTAATATTTTTCATTGATTTACCACTATTAGTTACTAGTCTAGTAAAAATATTGGAGAAACAGGAATTATTAGAACTTGTAATTTGATCTCTAGTAAATAATGAGTCTAATGACTAATAAACTAGTAAAACTAATAGTTTCGAGAAACACACCAATTTGCCTACTTATTAGTAATATTTTTCACTCGTGTACAACAATTAGTTACTAGTCTAGTAAAAAATATTGGAGAAACAGGAATTATTAGAACTTGTAATTTAAACACTAGTAACTAATGACTAATAGACTATTGAACTAATACTTTTGAGAAATAGGCCCCTGGAAGCTACGATGGTAGAATATTGGTTACTAGTTGCTAACTAATAAATATTAGCTTAGTTCCTGTTTCTCCAAGCTTATTAGACTAATAATATGATCCCAGGGGCCTATTTCTCGAAGCTTATTAGTCTAATAATATTACTCCATGAGCTAATACTTTTTACAAGTTCATTGGTGTGCGTTTCTGGAAGCTACGATGGTAGAATATTGGTTACTAGTTGCTAACTAATAAATATTATCTTAGTTCCTGTTTCTCCAAGCTTATTAGACTAATAATATGATCCCAGGAACTAATATTTTTTACAATTTTATTAGTGTGCGTTTCTGAAATCTACGATGGTAGATATTAGTTACTAGTTGTCAGCTAATAAATATTTGGCTAATATTACCCAAGTAAAGCCAGTTTTGTTTCATGAAAATTCAATTTCATTGTTACTCTTGTAAATTACAAGGATAAAGCTATTGGTCTCGGCAGTCTTGTAAAAGTTATTAGTACAATTTATTAGACCTAAAATACCGGATAAAAAAATAAAATGTGGTTAGATTCAGTACTCAATATCTGACTAGAAACCCTTACAAGGCAGAAGCAACTTTCAAATTCAATGAAAAGTTTCAGTTAACTAGGCACGAGAATGGAAGATCCCAAGCTTGTATCGGGCCTGGGTTGCAAAGGTTGACTTAGTTGACTGAGACAATCTGGAAAAGCTCCCAAATAAAATATTTTGCCATTATTTTTAGATCCATATTTACGAAGAATAAAGATCTTTTTAAATTTAGTACTTTATAACAAACCACTCTTTTGCTTATTTACGATCCCGCCAAAACTGCATACTTAAATCGCTGTTTTTTTTTTTAATTTGGCATAAGTCATAGGCTGCGTATTACGTTCAGCCTATCTTAACTAATATTTTTCATTGATTTACCACTATTAGTTACTAGTCTAGTAAAAATATTGGAGAAACAGGAATTATTAGAACTTGTAATTTGATCTCTAGTAAATAATGAGTCTAATGACTAATAAACTAGTAAAACTAATAGTTTCAAGAAACACACCAATTTGCCTACTTATTAGTAATATTTTTCACTCGTGTACAACAATTAGTTACTAGTCTAGTAAAAAATATTGGAGAAACAGGAATTATTAGAACTTGTAATTTAAACACTACTAACTAATGACTAATAGACTATTAAACTAATACTTTTGAGAAATAGGCCCCAGGAACCAATATTTTTTACAATTTTATTAGTGTGCGTTTCTGAAATCTACGATGGTAGATATTAGTTACTAGTTGTCAGCTAATAAATATTTGGCTAATATTACCCAAGTAAAGCCAGTTTTGTTTCATGAAAATTCAATTTCATTTTTACTCTTGTAAATTACAAGGGTAAAGCTATTGGTCTCGGCAGTCTTGTAAAAGTTATTAGTACAATTTATTAGACCTAAAATACCGGATAAAAAATTAAAATATGGTCAGATTCAGTACTCAATATCTGAATAGAAACCCTTACAAGGCAGAAGCAACGTTCAAATTCAATGAAAGGTTTCGGTTAACTAGGCACGAGAATGGAAGATTCCAAGCTTGTATCGGGCCTGGATTGCAAAGGTTGACTCAGTTGACTGAGACAATCTGGAAAAGCTCCCAAATAAAATATTTTGCTTTCAAGACAGCCGTGTAGTCTTTAAAACCATTATTTTGAGATCCATATTTACGAAGAATAAAGATCTTTTTAAATTTAGTACTTTATAACAAACCACTCTTTTGCTTATTTACGATCCCGCCAAAACTGCATACTTACATCGCTGTTTTTTTTTTATTTGGCATAAGTCATAGGCTGCGTATTACGTTCAGCCTATCTTAACTAATATTTTTCATTGATTAACCACTATTAGTTACTAGTCTTGTAAAAATATTGGAGTAACAGGAATTATTAGAACTTGTAATTTGATCTCTAGTACATAATGAGTCTAATGACTAATAAACAAGTAAAACTAATAGTTTCGAGAAACACACCAATTTGCCTACTTATTAGTAATATTTTTTCACTCGTGTACAACAATTACTTACTAGTCTAGTAAAAAATATTGGAGAAACAGGAATTATTAGAACTTGTAATTTAAACACTAGTAACTAATGACTAATAGACTATTAAACTAATACTTTTGAGAAATAGGCCCCTGGGGCCTATTTCTCGAAGCTTATTAGTCTAATAATATTACTCCATGGGCTAATACTTTTTACAAGTTCATTAGTGTGCGTTTCTGGAAGCTACAATGGTAGATCATTGGTTACTAGTTGCTAACTAATAACTATTAGCTTAGTTCCTGTTTCTCCAAGCTTATTAGACTAATAATATGATCTCAGGAACTAATATTTTTTACAATTTTATTAGTGTGCGTTTCTGAAATCTACGATGGTAGATATTAGTAACTAGTTGTCAACTAGTAAATATTTGGCTAATATTACGCAAGTAAAGTCAGTTTTGTTTCATGAAAGTTCAATTTCATTGCTACTCTTGTAAATTACAAGGGTAAAGCTATTGGTCTCGGAAGTCTTGTAAAAGTTATTAGTACAATTTATTAGACCTAAAATACCGGATAAAAATTTAAAATATGGTCAGATTCAGTACTCAATATCTGAATAGAAACCCTTACGAGGCAGAAGCAACGTTCAAATTAAATGAAAAGTTTCAGTTAACTAGGCACGAGAATGGAAGATCCCAAGCTTGTATCGGGCCTGAGTTGACTCAGTTGACTGGGACAATGTACTGGAAAAGTTCCCAAATAAAATATTTCGCTGAAAGCAAAATTAATGGTTTTAAAACCATATATTTAGATCCATATTTACGAATAATAAAGATCGTTTTAAATGTAGACTTTATAACAAACCACTCTTTGCTTATTTACGATCCCGCCAAAAATGCATACTTACATCGCTGTTTTTTTTTTAATTTGGCATAAGTCATAGGCTGCGTATTACGTTCAGCCTATCTTAACTAATATTTTTCATTGATTTACCACTATTAGTTACTAGTCTAGTAAAAATATTGGAGAAACAGGAATTATTAGAACTTGTAATTTGATCTCTAGTAAATAATGAGTCTAATGACTAATAAACTAGTAAAACTAATAGTTTCGAGAAACACACCAATTTGCCTACTTATTAGTAATATTTTTCACTCGTGTACAACAATTAGTTACTAGTCTAGTAAAAAATATTGGAGAAACAGGAATTATTAGAACTTGTAATTTAAACACTAGTAACTAATGACTAATAGACTATTAAACTAATACTTTTGAGAAATAGGCCCCTTGTAAAAGTTATTAGTACAATTTATTAGACCTAAAATACCGGATAAACAATTAAAATGTGGTCAGATTCAGTACTCAATATCTGAATAGAAACCCTTACGAGGCAGAAGTAACGTTAAAATTCAATGAAAGGTTTCGGTTAACTAGGCACGAGAATGGAAGATTCCAAGCTTGTATCGGGCCTGGGTTGCAAAGGTTGACTCAGTTGACTGAGACAATCTGGAAAAGCTCCCAAATAAAATATTTTGCTTTCAAGACAGCCGTGTAGTCTTTAAAACCATTATTTTTAGATCCATATAATACGAAGAATAAAGATCTTTTTAAATGTAGTATTTCATAACAAACCACTCTTTTGCTTATTTACGATCCCGCCAAAACTGCATACTTACATCGCTGTTTTTTTTTTAATTTGGCATAAGTCATAGGCTGCGTATTACGTTCAGCCTATCTTAACTAATATTTTTCATTCATTTACCACTATTAGTTACTAGTCTAGTAAAAATATTGGAGAAACAGGAATTATTAGAACTTGTAATTTGATCTCTAGTAAATAAGGAGTCTAATGACTAATAAACTAGTAAAACTAATAGTTTCAAGAAACACACCAATTTACCTACTTATTAGTAATATTTTTCACTCGTGTACAACAATTAGTTACTAGTCTAGTAAAAAATATTGGAGAAACAGGAATTATTAGAACTTGTAATTTAAACACTAGTAACTAATGACTAATAGACTATTAAACTAATACTTTTGAGAAATAGGCCCCAGGGGCCTATTTCTCGAAGCTTATTAGTCTAATAATATTACTCCATGAGCTAATACTTTTTACAAGTTCATTAGTGTGCGTTTCTGGAAGCTACGATGGTAGAATATTGGTTACTAGTTGCTAACTAATAAATATTATCTTAGTTCCTGTTTCTCCAAGCTTATTAGACTAATAATATGATCCCAGGAACTAATATTTTTTACAATTTTATTAGTGTGCGTTTCTGAAATCTACGATGGTAGATATTAGTTACTAGTTGTCAGCTAATAAATATTTGGCTAATATTACCCAAGTAAAGCCAGTTTTGTTTCATGAAAATTCAATTTCATTCTTACTCTTGTAAATTACAAGGGTAAAGCTATTGGTCTCGGCAGTCTTGTAAAAGTTATTAGTACAATTTATTAGACCTAAAATACCGGATAAAAATTTAAAATATGGTCAGATTCAGTACTCAATATCTGAATAGAAACCCTTACGAGGCAGAAGCAACGTTCAAATTAAATGAAAAGTTTCAGTTAACTAGGCACGAGAATGGAAGATCCCAAGCTTGTATCGGGCCTGGGTTGCAAAGGTTGACTCAGTTGACTGAGACAATCTGGAAAAGCTCCCAAATAAAATATTTTGCTTTCAAGACAGCCGTGTAGTCTTTAAAACCATTATTTTTAGATCCATATTTTTTTTTCATATATTATTTTTTTTTCATTAGAATAAAGATCTTTTTAAATTTAGTACTTCATAACAAACCACTCTTTTCCTTATTTATGATCCCGCCAAAACTGCATACTTAAATCGCTGTTTTTTTATTTAAGTCATAGGCTGCGTATTACGTTCAGCCTATCTTAACTAATATTTTTCATTGATTTACCACTATTAGTTACTAGTCTAGTAAAAATATTGGAGAAACAGGAATTATTAGAACTTGTAATTTGATCTCTAGTAAATAATGAGTCTAATGACTAATAAACTAATAAAACGAATAGTTTCGAGAAACACACCAATTTGCCTACTTATTAGTAATATTTTTCACTCGTGTACAACAATTAGTTACTAGTCTAGTAAAAAATATTGGAGAAACAGGAATTATTAGAACTTGTCATTTAAACACTAGTAACTAATGACTAATAGACTATTAAAGTAATACTTTTGAGAAATAGGCCCCTGTTCGCAATATCAGTGCCGCGTATACAAGTGCAAGTGACTTGCATCAGTATAGATTGTACCGATTGACGGAAGTGCGTTAGATACATTAATATACGTCACTATAATTACGAAAACTAGTAGGATTATTTGTATTGTAAATCTTATTTCTAATTTGTATCTAAATATAAATATTGTAGTCATAAATCTGCAAAAAACAAGGTACTTAATTCTCAAAAAATTCACTTTACGTAGGACGTGTCGATTTGTCATAACGAATGACATTACTACCGATTTTTGAACGTATCATAGAGGATTTATAATATGAGTTCAGTTGTTCAGTGCACACCTAAATCAGGCGCTGATGATGATGCTGGAAATGATGTCTTTCAGTGGCCGCTATAACAATAAATACTAAAAAAAACAGAATTATGTATTTTTTTTAAATATATCTCTTTGAGGCACTATTTAGCTGTCGACTGATGTCTTGTGACTTCACGAACTGTTTAAGTGAACGATACCTTACCTATCTAAGGCTACGTTCGACCTTTCTTACAGCCGCGAGATAGCAGTTGAGATAAGCTGGCCAAAACAAGGTACCTACCAACCTACTTAGGTACTTACACTAACGTACTTAGATAGGTACTTTATCGTAATCTCAATATGTTATCATTTGTTCTGTATTACAGTTCACTGAACTACAACTTGATTGAGGAGGTGCCGGCGCACGCTTTCAAGTTTGCCGAAATTTCCAAACTGTAAGTATCTGGGATTAATGATACGTACCTAGGCTAAGTTGGATGTTAAATGCTAAATCAGGGAAATAAAGATCTAGAAATATAGTTATGTAGACGGCGTGGCCCGGATTGTAAATTTGAAATGTTTACAGTTAAAATGGACGAATAGTTTTTTATAAATGGATGTCTGTATGTCTTAAATCATTAAGGCATTCACTGCCACCGACGCATATAAATGCGTTTTGCTGACTTTCCCGCAGTGCCTTGAACGCACATGTGCGTTTCAATGTTCCTTTAATGACAGATGTGGCACCTGGCGAAAGTTCGAAAAACAAAAGTGGCAGTGAATGCGTTAAGATTATAGATATACTTAACGGAGTGTAGCTAATATCCGAGTGCTGAGTGTGGCCACCTTCATATTGGATACTACAAGCGCAAGCGACTCGATAGGTTCCTATAGTCATACTCATTACGGTCAAAATACCGCACTTTAGGAAAAAAGCAAGCCGCTTTGCACAGTGATAGTAGGGACCAAAATAAGCGATTTGATCCGAGGCAACCTCTGATTCGAACCTTTGGAACAGAGATGGCGCCACTTGTTCAAAATTTTATTTAAAAATTTCTTAAACCTGAACGGGTTGTCTGATTTTGACGATTAAGATGTCAATCGAAAGAAAATGAATTGTTCTATCATAAAAAAAATAAAGAAGTGGTAAAAAATTATGATAAATACCAGAAAAACCTGTATATTTTTATATATTTATTATATTGCGCAATTAATTGAGCACTTATTACAAAAAACCGCACATCAATATCTTATGTAGTTCCGAAGTTATTAAACAATACACTACACGGTGCCAGTGCGGTGCTGCCGCCATACGTGCAATTTCGATACCTTACCTTGCCTCCCCGAAGTGTTCAATGCCCTTTTTGTTGAAAATTTGCTATATGGGATAATGGTACGTTGTATTTGACAAATAATTAATTTAGTATTTTTATTAGGTATCTTATTTAAGCTGCGGTGGCCTAGTGGTTCGACCTCCGCCTCGCATGTAGAGGGTCGGAATTTCGAATCCGGCTCGCACCTCTAAGTTTACTTTTGTGCGAAATTAAATTTGAATGTACCACTGAGCTTTTCGGTGAAGGAAAACATCGTGAGGAAACCTGCATACATCTGCGAAGTAATTCAAGGATGTGTGTGAAGTCCCCAATCCGCACTGGGCCCGCGTGGGAACTATAGCCCGACCCTCTCGTGATGAGAGGAGGCCTGTGCCCAGCAGTGGGCCGTTAATAGGCTGTTGTGGTGGTGGCAGTGGCATTATCTTATTCATTCTTCCTCTTCAACGCTGGTCTTCCTGAAAATGAAATCGCTATGAAATATAGCATATGTTATGTCTGAAACGCTGCAGGAATTACAACAGATATTGGATGACCTAGCTCATTCATCCCAGCGCATTGGTCTCCGGATGAACTTGGTTAAAACCAAGGTCATGTTCAACGAGCACGTTGATCCGGGACCGGTCTCCGTAGATGGGATCTCTCTTGAGGTTGTTTCGGAATATGCTTACCTAGGGCCAATCACTTCGACAACTTCCCAAAACCAGGTAAGAGTGATTACTCAGACCCCAAATCCTACAGACCTATCAGCCTAACCTCGTTTCTTCTAAAAACGATGGAAAGGCTCTGCGATAGAGATCTACGCGAGAAAACTCTGAAGAATAAACCTCTTCACAGGAACCAACATGCCTACAGTCAAGGTAAATCTACAGATTCGGCACTTCATGCTGTGGCCAGCAGGATTGAAGAAGCCATCGTCAACAAGTCTATGTGCCTAGGAATCTTCATTGACATTGAGGGAGCCTTCGACAAGACTAAGTTCACCAGCATAACAGCCGCACTGGTAAGGCACGGAGCGAAGGCAGTTATGGTGGAGTGGATCGGGAACATGCTGAGCCAAAGGGTCATCAAGCTCACGTCACCTGAATCCCAATATGCATTGGTGGCGAAGGGATGCCCACAGGGGGGAGTCCTATCGCCGCTTCTTTGGAACATGGTGGCCAACGACCTCATAACTAAACTAAATGATCTACATTACTACACGGTAGGCTATGCTGACGACATAGTAATCCTTACAAACGGAAACGTCACCAGTACAGTATGTGATGTCTCCCAAGCAGCCCTGCGGATCGTGGAACGCTGGTGCACAACCAACGAACTATCTGTCAACCCTAAGAAAACGGAAATGGTAATGTTCACAAACAAACGGAAGCTGGGCGACTATCAGCCACCTAGTCTGTTCGGCACGCAACTTCAATTCGCAGCTGAGGTAAAGTATCTGGGCGTAATACTGGACAGCAAGCTAAATTGGAGTAGTCATCTAAACAAAAAGATCGAAAAAGCCACAATCACCTTCTGGCAATGCCGTAGAATGATTGGTAAGACCTGGGGTCTGACCCCTAAAATCACCTTATGGTTATATTCCGCCGTCATAAGGCCCATCATAAGTTACGGTGCGGTAGTTTGGTGGCCACGCACCAACCTATCCACAGTGGTAGCTAACCTAC
Source organism: Aethes cnicana (assembly GCA_963971205.1). Taxonomy (NCBI): domain Eukaryota; kingdom Metazoa; phylum Arthropoda; class Insecta; order Lepidoptera; family Tortricidae; genus Aethes; species Aethes cnicana. Next base: position 14,807,113 of record OZ020279.1, on the reverse strand, counting down.
AGCGGCTCCAGAGATTGGCTTGCATGGCTGCAACGGGTTGCATGCGGACAACACCCACCGCAGCCATGGAAGCCATGCTCGACCTGCCGCCCCTTCATCTCTTCGTGAGGCAGGAAGCGGCAGCTACGGCCATACGCCTCAAAAAACTTCATCTTTGGAGACAAGCTAGGGTACCCCACACCTTAATACTCGACGAGTATGTAGGTAAGGAACCACTCATAGAGGCGGTCACCGACAGGATACCCAAGCAGTTTGTCTTCGACAAGAAATACAAGGTACAGCTGCATGAAGATCCCTGGGAAGGCCTCAACGAGAGAGAACTGAGGATTTTCACAGACGGCTCAAAAACTAACTCAGGTACAGGCGCCGGAGCTTTTTCGGAGGACCTCCACATGAGAATATCAACATCACTAGGTGCCCACAACACTGTGTTCCAGGCAGAGTGCATGGGTATCATAATAGCCACTACAGCTATTACAGCCAGAGAGGTGAGGGATTATCCCATCCGCATACTCTCGGACAGTAAAGCAGTTCTCCAAGCCCTCCAGAGCAACACCATCACCTCTGGGCTAATCTACGAGTGTCACTTGGCCCTGTCTGAGGTATGTAGCACCAACAGCATAACCCTGCAGTGGATCAAAGGACACAGCGGCTCGCGCGGCAACGACGCAGCCGACGCACTGGCGAGACATGGGTCTGAGGACGCAGCTATAGGACCAGAACCCATCGTGCCACTACCTTTCGGATGGCTCAAACAAGCAATCCGGCAACACACCAAGGCCGCCCATCAACAGATCTGGTCGACCCTGGATACCTGCAGGCAGGCCCGGCAGGCCCTCCCGACGATCAACCCCGGATTGTCACGTAAGCTTCGTAAGCTAGGGAGAGGGCAGTTGCGCCTAATCACAGGAGCAATAACTGGTCATGCCCTATTGAACAAACATCTATACAATTTGGATATTACAGACAGCCCCCTGTGCAGAGCCTGCATGGAGGCAGAGGAATCAGCCACTCACGTCCTCTTGGAATGTTCCGGAGTGGCAGCGTACCGGGCAACACACCTCGGAAATCCGAGGTCGCTCCAGGAAGTCGTCGGCAACATTAAGGGTCTGCTAGGCTTCCTTCAGGAGCTGGGCTGGCAGGAGTAGCCCCGCCAGCCAAAAACTTCACGCAAAATAGGCGCAATCATGACGTCGAGTTGCGGAAAACTGGCCCGCGCGAACCTATAACCTATAACCTCACTTCGAGAAAGAAATCAAGAGAAGAATTCGAATGGGCTGGGCAGCATTTGGGAAACTTCGGCGAGTCTTCTCAGCGTCGATACCACAAAACTTGAAGACTAAAGTCTTCAATCAGTGCGTCCTACCGGTAATGACATACGGAGCTGAAACGTGGACACTCACGGTCCGCCTGGTCCACCATCAACTAAAGGTTGCTAAGCGAGCTATGGAAAGGGCTATGCTTAGTTCTGTTTATCTCTAAGGAATCGAATCTGGAACGAAGTAATTCGGCAGAGAACCAAAATTACAGACATAGCCCAAAGAATTAGCAAGCTAAAGTGGTATGGTCCGGTCACTTTTGCCGAAGGACCGACGAACGCTGGAGCAGACGAGTTCTCGAGTGGAGACCACGAATCGGCAAAAGAAGCGTAGGACGCCCTGTTGCTACTGGCTAGATGGAGCGATAACTTTCGCAGGGTTGATGGCAGAAACTGGAAGCTAATAGCTGAAGACAGAGCTAAGTGGCGATCAATAGGAGAGGCCTATGTCCAGCAGTGGATTGATGCACGCTGATGATGATGAAATATAATAGCATTACTATGATCATTTGAATTTCTGAATCTGTACTCGTATTTTACTTTCGCATTGGCCTTTACTCGTACATGTTTTGCACTATAACGTGCAAAAGTAGGGTCCACAATCCCCACCGGGTCCGCGTGGGGAATATATTTATGAATGAGGTTCGGAAAGATTTGTTTTTGACAAAAACAAGCCGATGACAAGCCTTCTTCAGCTGCTCTTTAACAACATGGACTGCTTGCAGCGTTTCAAGCGGGCCATATATGGGGATATGTATTAAATTTGAATTAATTAATCCCAAGTCCGTCTTTTTGGGGATGGACAGACGTTGAAGGCAAATGGACTCCTCAATGGTTGAAGTTTACTTCAATTTGGCCATAATTAAGCCTCCTCGACCATTGTGGGTGGATGCAAGTCAGTTGGTCTGTGACACCATTGTGTCACAGACCAACTGACTTGCATCCACCCACAATGAATATAGCCTAAACATTCTCGTGATGAGAGGAGGCCTATTCCCAGCTGTGGGACGTAAATAGGCTGTTGTGTTGTGGTTAGTGGATGCAAGGTAGGTCAACGCGTCGGCAGCCACAACGCATTCGTTGGCCTCCTCTCATCACGAGAGTGTTTAGGCTATATTTCCCACGCGGGTCCAGTGGCGATTGGAGACTCTACCTTGAACGTTACAGTGCAAAACATGCAAAGGCCAAATGCGAAAGTAAAATACAGATTCAGAAATCCTAATGATCGTAGTAATGCCATATTTCATCATCATCAGCGTGCATCAGTCCACTGCTGGACATAGGCCTCTCCCATTGATTGTCACTTAGCTCTCTGTCTTCAGCTATTAGCTTCCAGCTTCTGCCACCAACCCTGCGAAAGTTATCGCTCCATCTAGCCAGTAGCCACAGGGCGTCCTACGCTTCTTTTGCCGATTCGTGGTCTCCACTCGAGAACTCGTCTGCTCCAGCGTTCGTCGGTCCTTCGGCAAAGGTGACCGGACCATACCACTTTAGCTGGCTAATTCTTTGGGCTATGTCTGTAATTTTGGTTCTCTGCCGAATTACTTCGTTCCAGATTCGATCCCTTAGAGATAAACTAAGCATAGCCCTTTCCATAGCTCGCTTAGCAACCTTTAGTTGATGGTGGACCAGGCGGACCGTGAGTGTCCACGTTTCGGCTCCGTATGTCATTACCGGTAGGACGCACTGATTGAAGACTTAAGTCTTCAAGTTTTGTGGTATCGACGCTGAGAAGACTCGCCGAAGTTTCCCAAATGCTGCCCAGCCCATTCGAATTCTTCTCTTGATTTCTTTCTCGAAGTGATTGGCCCTAGGTAGGCATATTCCGAAACAACCTCAAGAGAGATCCCATCTACGGACACCGGTCCCGGATCAACGTGCTCGTTGAACATGACCTTGGTTTTAAAAGTTCATCCGGAGACCAATGCGCTGGGATGAATGAGCTAGGTCATCCAATATCTGTTGTAATTCCTGCAGCGTTTCAGACATAACATATGCTATATTTCATAGCGATTTCATTTTCAGGAAGACCAGCGTTGTAGAGGAAGAATGAATAAGATAATGCCACTGCCACCACCACAACAGCCTATTAACGGCCCACTGCTGGGCACAGGCCTCCTCTAATCACGAGAGGGTCGGGCTATATGTTCCCACGCGGGCCCAGTGCGGATTGGGGACTTCACACACATCCTTGAATTACTTCGCAGATGTATGCAGGTTTCATCACGATGTTTTCCTTCACCGAAAAGCTCAGTGGTACATTCAAATTTAATTTCGCACATAAGTAAACTTAGAGGTGCGAGCCGGATTCGAAATTCCGACCCTCTACATGCGAGGCGGAGGTCGAACCACTAGGCCACCGCAGCTTAAATAAGATACCTAATAAAAATACTAAATTAATTATTTGTCAAATACAACGTACCATTATCCCATATAGCAAATTTTTAATAAAAAGGGCATTGAACATTTCGGGGAGGCAAGGCACCGTGTAGTGTATTATTTAATAACTTCGGAACTACATAAGATATTGATGTGCGGTTTTTTGTAATAAGTGCTCAATAAATTGCGCAATATAATAAATATATAAAAATATACAAGTTTCATACATTTTTTTCATAAAATTACAAAAAAACGAAAAAACTAATTTTTTTTTTCAATAATGAAGGTTTTTCTGGTATTTATCATAATTTTTTACCACTTCTTTATTTTTTTTATGATAGAACAATTCATTTTCTTTCGATTGACATCTTAATCGTCAAAATCAGACAACCCGTTCAGGTTTTAGAAATTTTTAAATAAAATTTTTAACAAGTGGCGCCATCTCTGTTCCTAAGGGTCGAATCAGAGGTTGCCTCGGATCAAATCGCTTATTTTGGTCCCTACTATCACTGTGCAAAGCGGCTTGCTTTTTTCCTAAAGTGCGGTATTTTGACAAAAATGGACCGTAATAAGTATGACGGTTGCTTCTGCAGAGTCTGGTAGTCTGGAATTAGAGCAAGCTATAGACGGACGTGCCAAGGAACTGTATTACGTTCGTAGTGTCCATCTGTGGTGCATTTAATTTAATTAGTCATTTATTACTTAATATAAAGTAGTGGTAGCCAAAGACAATTAAGACATTAATTGGTAGTTTATAGTGTAATAATAAGGAAGCTATTGTGGAGACTTTAAATACAGTTTATGATTGACTAGCTTTAACCCGCGGCTTCGCCCGCGTGGAATTCGGTTATCATGCTCCCGCGAGCTGTATGCGCCGCCTGCCGGCAGGCGCAGAATTTATTTTCTCCTGGAAACTTTTTGTTTTTTCCATAACTCCCAAAGATATTCATTTGAATTGCATGGTGTAAATGGCAATCATAAAGTCCATGAAATGCTTAAGGTAACTATTGTATTTAAAATGATTAATACTGTATCCCTCTAAATAGCTTTCTTTCCAAATCACACTTTATATGGGACCATTTTTTTATTATTTAAAATGGGTATAGTAAGCTATCCTTAGAAGATAGACCTATACCATCGCGGTCTTTTTTGTAGACCTTAATAAGAGAAACAATTCTTCCATACATTGTTTTGTTATACCTCAAAGGGCAGCGTTTTCGATGAAAGCTCCCAGCCGGCTTGATTTTATCCGCCAACTTGAACTAACATCGTCGTATTTCATCGAATTTACAGAAAACTATAACAAAGTATATACTAAAACCTGCCTCAGCTCAGGAACCACTCTATCTGTTAGTGAAAACTGCATTAAAATCCGTTCAGTGGTTTTTGAGTTTATCACGAACATCCAGACAGACAGACAGACATTCAGACAGACGCGGCGGGGGACTTTGTTTTATAATATGTAGTGATATATATTATATTTATATCTATAAAACAAAGTCGTGTTAGTTACACCATTTATAACTGGAGAACGGCTGAACCGATTTCGATGATCTTGGATTTTTTGGATTTGTCTCCGTCCCGAATAGGGGGTTCGATTCCGGCTAGCACCTCTAAGTTTACTTATGTGTGAAGTTCAATTTAACGAATGACGATGGAGAACAGTGGAAAATGGGTTGAAATGGGCGAAAAATGGTGAAAATCTACGATATTAAAGAAGCAACTCAAATCCGAATCACAAAACGATGTATTTTCTCTCTGTCATACTGACTAATAGAAAAACAATGAGAAAACGTATCAAAATTCAAAGCTAGAAGAATGTTAAAGGACGAAGGAGCTTGCAACATTCAATTTGAATTTAACGCTGAGCTTTTCGGTGAAGGAAAACATCGTGAGGAAACCTGCACGCATCTTCGAAGTAATTCAAAGATGTGTTTGGACTCCCCAATCCGCACTGGCCCGCGTGGGTACTATAGCCCAAACCTTCTAGTGATGAGAGGACGAGGCCTGTGCCCAGCAGTTGGACGCAAATAGGCTGTAGTAGTAGTAGATACCTAGGTAAGTAGCACTTACAATTTTTTGCATGTTCTTCCCCACGGAACAATCTTGAGCCAAATTTTGTCAGAAGAAACAGGTACTACTAACTGGCGACTTGAAGTTGCTGCCTCTTCGCCCAGCAAAACACACTGAGTGCATTGAGTGGGTATTTGCACGATACCCACTTTTGAATAATCAAAACGCTTGAGGTTTAATTTAAAAAAAATCGTTCAATTACGAGTTGTATCGCGCACCGAGGGTTCCATACAAACTTGGAAGAAATTAAAATTGTAAGTTTACCATTAAAAACTTATTATTTGCAGTTGGTAAATGTGAAAGTGTGTTTGTTTGTCCTTCCTTCACGTCGAAACCACTGGACCGATTTGGATGAAATTTGGAATGGGAATAGTTTGAGATCCCGGAAATAACACAGGATAGTTTTATCCCGATATTTCTATTGGAACGGGTTTTCTACTGGTCAAACCCGTTTTTTTTTCAATACTTCTATAACTATGTATATGCATAATATCATCGAGTATGCAAATTTAAAGTCTCTACGGGCGAAGCCGCGGGCAACGGCTAGTTTAATTTAAATTCCAAATTGACACCGCTACGTGTTCCTAAGATGTGATCCTATAAGGGGCTCCGTTCTTTACTTTTGAGGTACGGAACCCTAACAAATACTATAAAATTAGAATTCTTATAAAATATTTTAAGTGAGCCTTTTAACGGAACATGGAAGTACCATGGAAGCTCACAACCCTTACGAATTTTGAAAAAAACCTTCTTTAGTTGATGCCTACGTAACTAAAGGAACACGTGAGAAAATTTCAAGTTTCTAGCTCTTAAGGGTTTGGCCTGTGCATTTATTTAAAACTTTCATCCCCTATTTTTCCCTCTTAGGTGTTCAATTTTAGAAAACGCTGAAATACATCACTCATTATTTTTGCCGCACTCAATTCATACGAAATGTCATGCAAGTATGTTGAAGAAATAAAAAGTTTAATACAAAATTTCATCCCCTATTTCACCCTCTTGGGGTTTGAATTTTGAACAATCATTTCTTATTGGATGCCTACGTCATAAGAGGAATACGTGTGCAAATTTTTAAGTATGTAGCCCGAAGGGTTTGGCCTGTGCGTTTATTTAAATCTTTCATCCCCTATTTTACCCTCTTAAGGGTTGAATTTTAGAAACTCTGAAATACGTTACTCATTATTTTTGCCGCAGTCAATTCGTATGAAATTTCATGCAAATATGTCCAATAAATAAAAAGTTTTATGAAAACTTTCATCCCCTATTTCACTCCCTTGGGGTTGAATTTTGAAAATTTCTTCCTTGGTGGATGCCAACGTCATAAGAGGAATGCGTGTGCGAAATTTCGAGTTTGTAGCCCTAAGGGTCTGGCCTTTGCGTTTATCTAAAACTTTCACCCCCTATTTCAAACCCTTGAGGGTTGTTTTTAAAAAAATCCTTCCTTGGTGGATGCCAACGTTATAAGAGGAAAACGTGTGCGAAATTTCAAGTTTCTAGCCTTAAGGCCTATGCGTTTATTTAAAACTTTCACCCCCTATTTCACTCCCTTGGGAGTTGAATTTTAAAAATCCTTCATTAGTGGATGCTTATGTCATAAGAGGAATACTTGTACTAAATTTTATGGTTGTGGCCCGATGGGTTTGACCTGTGCTTTTATTACTCATACTCATATTTATTTATTGTCTCATGGTTTAGCAAAATACAAAAGGTGTTGTTTTTTTTTAAATAAGTCTAGCTATACACATGTCACCCTGTAAGGGCATTACAATACATAGAAACTTAACTTAAAGAGTGTTATTTATCTAAGAATATATTAGTTATATTTATAATTAAAGTGCATTTTAAGTCAACAGAGTTAAGTATAGGTACATTTTTTTTTAATATCGAAAATAACGTCATCATTTAAACAAATTAGCATGTCATTATGTTAAAATTATGTTTCATAAATATTACCATAATTTATTGTAGGAATTCAAATTAAATTAAATTAAATTAAATTTCTGTCCGTCAAGAATTCGTCAATACCATAATAGCATTTTCCAATTAATACATTACAATTTTTTTTTAACATAATTTTATCATTCGTTTCTTGCTAAATTTAAATCTTTTATCCGCTATTTTACCCTCTTAAGAGTGGAATTTTAAAAAACTTGCCAATTATTTTTGCCGCACTCAATTCGTATGAAATTTCATGCAAATATGTCCAAGGAATAAAAGGTTTTATGAAAACTTTCATCCCCTATTTCACCCTCTTGGGGGTTGAATTTTGAAAATTTCTTCCTCGGTGGATGCCAACGTCATAAGAGGAATACGTGTGCGAAATTTCGAGTTTGTAGCCCTAAGGGTCTGGCCTTTGCGTTTATCTAAAACTTTCACCCCTTAATTCACACCCTTAGGGGTTACATTTTGAAAATTCCTTCCTTGGTGGATGCCAACGTCATAAGAGAAATACGTGTACGAAATTTCAAGTTTCTAGCCTTAAGGCCAACCTCTGCGTTTATTTAAAACTTTCACCCCTTTGGGGGTCGAATTTTGAAAAATTTTTCCTTAGTGGATGCTTACGTCATAAGAGGAATACGTGTACTGAATTTTAAGTTTGTAGCCCGAAGGGTTTGGCCTGTGCGTTTATTTAAATCTTTCATCCCCTATTTTACCCGCTTAAGGGTTGAATTTTAGAAAACTCTGAAATACTTTACTCATAATTTTTGCCGCACTCAATTCGTATGAAATTTCATGCAAATATGTCCAAGGAATAAAAAGTGTTATGAAAACTTTCATCCCTTATTTCACCCCCTTGGGGGTGAATTTTGAAAATTCCTTTCTTGGTGGATGTCAACGTCATAAGAGGAATACGTGTGCGAAATTTCAAGTTTGTAGCCGTAAGGGTCTGGCTTTTGCGTATATCTAAAACTTTCATCCCTTAATTCACACCCTTGGGGGTTGAATTTTGAAAATTCCTTCCTTGGTGGATGCCAACGTCGTAAGAGGAATACGTGTGCGAAATTTCGAGTTTGTAGCCCTAGGGATGTGGCCTTTGCGTTTATCTAAAACTTTCACCCCTTAATTCACACCCTTGGGGGTTGAATTTTGAAAATTTCTTCCTTGGTGGATGCCAACGTCGTAAGAGGAATACGTGTGCGAAATTTCGAGTTTGTAGCCCTAGGGATGTGGCCTTTGCGTTTATCTAAAACTTTCACCCCTTAATTCACCCCCTTGGGAGTTGAATTTTGAAAAATCCTTCCTTAGTGGATGCCTACGTCATAAGAGGAATACGTGTGCGAAATTTCAAGTTTCTAGCTTTACGGGTTTGGCCTGGGCGTTTATACATCAGTCAGTCACCTTTGCCTTTTATATATACAGATTTTATTCGGTGTTTAATTCAAAAGACACATTAAGAAGATGAGTGACCAACAAGGTAGAGCCCCTTCTCCGTTATCAGAAGTGGGATGTGACCAGGAAAAAGAAGACAGCCAGGATGATTCCCGGTGGCGGCAAATGTTTAAAATGCAAAAAGAGCAGATGTGTGCACTAATTCAAACACTGAAAACGCCGCATGTGAGTACACAAATCTCGTTACCTGAGTTTGATCCTGACAAAAGAGATACTGATGCTAAAGCTTGGTGTACAACGGCTGATTTATGTTTTAATGACAGCCCACTTGACGGAAGCCAACTTATCATCGCTATAAGCAAGGCCATGAAAGGAGCGGCATCTACCTGGCTTTCCCGTATCGCTTATCCCGGCATTACGTGGGAACAACTCAAGGGCTTGTTTCTTGAGAGATTTGTAACTACTGAAACAGTAGCGGCTACTCTAATAAACCTGAGCACTGATAAGCCGAATGAGGGTGAAACTTACGCTGCCTACGCGAGTCGTTTGGTATCATTTTTAATGGCCCAATGGAATAACGTGAGTTCAGAACAAATCATCATCTCTGTTGTGCTATCACATTTGGCTCGAATAGACACTCGTTTACAACGCATGGCATTCACAACCGATATAACCACGCGTCAAAGTTTGCAAAAGGAGTTACAAGCATTTTCATACCGAAAGCAAAAGGCTGAAACTACACACGATAAAAACGGACCAGAATTTAAATGAATGCGTTTTACGCAGCCCAACATAATAAAATGTTATCACTGCGGGAAGATTGGGCACAAGCGGATAGAATGCCGACAAAAGGTAACAGACATGAAGATGAAAACGCATACACCCACGATTATGACACCAGTCAAGAGAGATGGACCCCAGCAGTCAAAAACCAGCACAATACGGTGCTACAAGTGCGGCACAGCGGGCCACATCGCGTCGCCAGTGGCGTGCACAGATATTTTAGACAGGGTAGACAACAAAATATAAAGTAATATTAGACTTTACAAATAGGTACCTATCTATTCAGCAAATTTTCTCATCTTTTCGATTAATAATGGCGTCTACTTAAGTCAATACAAATATCCATGTACCGAAACAATGGAAACAGAATAATCAGTGCACCCCGAGGGCCAAGAATAGTATTAGTATTTCGTATTCAAACTCGGGTTATCTTGTACCTACACCGGCCTTATTCGATTAAAACTTGCTAAAAGAAAGTTTTGAAAATGCACCATTTTCAATGGTTCATAGACAGCACAAACAATAATCGCAGTTTACAAAATATTCAGTGTAAAAAAAACTTTCCTGTTTATTAGTATCAATATTTTCAAAGCACAAGAACAAACCAAACAACATCATAGTCGAAACATAATTTAATAACAAAAAAGATACCTAAATAGAAAAACGACAAATAATAGTACAACAACAATACGTCTACAAAATGCTGCAAGCGCTTCGAAAAGACATGTCTAAACTCCGCCGGTATGCTTGCGTGCGTTTGGTTCATACGCCTCCCGTTAGTTGGCGCTGTCGTCGTGCACACTGGCAATATGATGACGCACGCAAGGACATTTTCGGACGGAAGACAGAATAGTGTCCGTCTTTCTCGTTGAAGGTGCGTAGCGGCGCTAGTGTATTGAATTGCGACTGTCTTCGGATGTAACTATCGAGTACAGAACAGTACAAAGGATACGATGATGACCCGATAGATGGAGCTGTTTTGTAATTTAAGAATTTAAGTTAATGCGTAATGTACAGATATTTTATATGTAGATGAAGCTATTAGGTATCATAATAAAGCAAATTAGATAACTTTGGGTAGGGTAGACAGTGTCTTTTTGTCTGTATGGAGTGCACGCCACTGCGCGTCGCGGTGCCCGGCTGGTAGCGGCACGGCTGGCACCAGCACGGCCGGCAGCAGCAACAAGGCCGGCGCTGGAACGGCTGAGCGACGTGTCGACGCATGCACGGTGCAGCCCCCTACAGGAAAACTTGATGTCCAAGGTGTGTTGTATGATTTTAACTTTGATTCGGGAGCTAAATGTTCGCTTATAAAAGAAAGTGTGGCCTCCAAGTTGTCTGGAAAAAGAATTCATACGAGTAACACCGTTGCATTAACTGGTATAGGTCAAGCGACAATATTCAGTACCGAACAAATTTCATGTAATGTTAGTATATGTGAATATACTATAGAGATTTTATTTCATGTCTTGCCGGATGCGTAACAATATAATGCTGGGCCGAGAGATTTTAAATCAGGGCTTTGTGATTGGTATGTCGGCATCTCAGCTTACATTCACGAAGCAATGTTTAAGTGTGAATAGTTTAATGAATAAACAGGCTGCTCATTCTTCATTACAGTTTACTAATGATTTTCGAGAAATAGATTCAGACGCACCATCATATGTGAAGTCCGAACTGGTATCTGTACTTAATGATTTTTCTGAATATTTTACCACGGAAATGCCTAAAACACGAGTAAATACAGGTGAACTCCAAATTCGATTAGTCGATCAAAACAAAACCGTACAGAGACGACCATATAGGTTCAGTCCAGATGAACGCGAAATTATGCAAAAAAACCGGCCAAGTGCGTGTCGGGCCACGCGCAAATTATAGGGTTCCGAAGTTGAGGATGCCCAGAGTACCTTTCTAAGACTTATTAGCATCTAGCTAGCCTGTGGTATGACGTGCCCGCCCGACGCCCCTGCCGCTCGAGAAAAATCATCATTATAAGTTGGTCGACTATTACTCGTAAGTTTGTACAGCCTACTTAGCTCTGATAGTTTTCCTTTCAACTACGTTATATATGCCACAACCGTGATTTTTTTCAGCCATCCAAATACCACCATTTAGCTGGCAAGGGGGGGGGGGGGACACGTGACTCTAACAAAAAATAGCACTTTAAAGCTTAATATTTCACAAACGCATCACTTAATCAAAAAATGGTTTAAACAAACCCACAATATTTTTTTAGGACCTATTCAACGATATGCCGCACCATGGGGTACGCAAGAAAAAAAAATTACATCCCCACTTTACGAGTAGGGGAGGTACCCTATAAAAAAATATATTTCAAAATTTTATTGTACCACTTTGTCAGCGTAACTAATATGCATATTCATGCCAAATTACAGTTCTCTAGACCTAAGCATCTCCGAGCAATAGTGCGGACAGACGGACGGACGGACGGACGGACGGACATGGCGAAACTATAAGGGTTCCTTGTGGACTTCGGAACCCTAAAAAGGTTAAAGAATTATTGAGTGCTGGTATTATAAGACCTAGTTGTTCTCCATTCGCGAGTCCTGCTTTGTTATAGTAAAGAAACGTGACGGGTCAGACAGAATGTGTATCGATTATCGTGAGCTAAATAGTAATACAGTGCCAGATCGTTATCCACTCCCGATTGTATCTGATCAAATTTCTCGGCTAAACGGTGCTCACTTCTTTACAAAATTAGACTGTGCTAGTGGCTTTCACTTAATCCTGATAAAAGATCCCGATTCAATCGAACGTACAGCTTTTATTTATTTATTTATTTATTTATTTAAACTTTATTGCACATTAGTAAAACTAATACAAAAGGTGAACTTAATGCCATAAGGCATTCTCTACCAGTTAAACCTTTGGACATAATGGAAAATGTTGTGGCGGTGCAATAGAGGCTACTTACAAGTAGCCACACTGTAAAAATACATATAACATATAGAAGCAAATTAAATAAAAATAAATAAACTACACACATAATATATAGTATAAATATACATAAATATAAGTAAATACATAAACACACATACATACAACATATAATAAGAATGATGACAAACGAAAAAAGCAACAAGTAATAAAAGAGTAGGTGTTCAGTTCTGATTCGATAGAAATAAACGAACATGCTTTTTGAATACAAACAGGCTCGGAGCTTGCCTAATCCTGAGAGGAAGATCGTTCCAAGGACGAGCCGCCCGAAGAGAGAAAGAATTAGAAACAAAACCAGTACGGTGTAAAGGAATAGACAGGGTAAGGTTTTCGGCAGAACGCAACTGACGAATGTGGGTAGACCCCAGAAACGTGAAAAATGATTTGAGATAATTAGGAGAACGAGGGTCATACAGAATATTATACAAACAACAAAGCACTCTAGTACTACGACGTATCCGAATGGGGAGCCACCCAAGCTGAGATCGGAAGGAAGATACGTGATCAAACTTACGAAGGCAGAAAACAAAACGGATGCAACAGTTAAGAAGGCGATCAAGTTTATTCAGAAGCTCCTCATTAACATCAGAGTAACACACATCACCATAATCGATAATAGGAAATATTAAGGACTGCACAAGAGAGATCTTAGTCTTGACAGGTAGAAAGTGCTTGAGTTTGTTAAGAGCGTGAAGAGATCCTATGACCTTACGACTAACTTCAGCAACATGTGTTCTCCAACTCAGAGAGTTATCAATGAAAAGTCCTAGATCCTTAACACTAGAGCAAAAGGGAATACCGACGCCATTAAAAGTCGGCGGAGGCACATTATCGACATTGAACTTAGATAACTGCCCAGAACTACCAACGATAATAGCCTGACGCCGGACGCCGGACGGTCAGTATGAATATTTGACAATGCCTTTCGGGTTACGTAACGCAATGTCTGTATTTCAAAGAGCGATTATCAAGGCCCTAGGTGACCTGGCAAATGATTACGTGATAGTTTACGCTGACGATATTTTAATTGTATCGGAAACAATGGAGCAAGGGTTAGAACGTCTCCGTACAGTACTCAAAACATTGACCCGAGCGGGATTCTCTTTGAATCTCAAGAAGTGCTCTTTTCTTAAAACCAAACTAGAATTCCTAGGCTATCAAGTCCAGGCAGGTGAAATTAGACCAAATAAACGCAAAATTGAGGCTTTAACTGTTTTACCACCACCACAAACAGTAGCAAGGGGCACTAAGGCAATTTATAGGACTTGCTACTTATTTTCGCCAATTCATTCCTAAATTCTCCCAAACAATGGGCCCACTGTATAGATTAACTTCAGACAAAGTCCCCTTTCAATGGACGCAACACCATGAACAAATACGCCAGGACGTTATCTCGATTGTTACTAAAGAGCCGATACTTATGATATTCGACCCGCAATATCCCGTAGAGCTACACTCAGACGCAAGTGCTGAAGGATACGGCGGAATTCTATTTCAAATTAAAGGCGGCAAACGTTATGTCGTTTCTTATTTCAGTAAACGTACTTCAACGGCCGAGTCCAAGTACCACTCGTACGAATTGGAAACTTTAGCTGTAGTCAACGCGATAAAACATTTCCGACACTTCTTAAGTGGACGTAAGTTCACAGTCGTGACTGATTGTAATTCATTGAAATGTTCTCGTAAGAAGATTGATTTAACACCGCGTGTACACCGTTGGTGGGCATTCTTACAGTCATTTGATTTTGATATTGTTTATAATAATTCTGGAAAAGAAATGGCCCATGTAGATTTCTTTTCGCGTAATATCCCCAAACTACAACTGACTGACATACAATATAGAGTCGAACAAAAACGTGTTGATCTGACAGAACTTTCTTCAAATTGGTTAAAAGCTGAACAACACCGAGACAAAGAAATATGTGACATACTTGAAAAACTAAGAAATGGTCAAATAGAGAAAGAAATAGCTCGTACATACGAGGTGCGTTCGGGTGTACTTTACCGAAAAATACAAAGAAATGGACGAACTAAATGTTTGCCTGTTGTTCCGCGCGCACTTAAGTGGTCCGTTATTAACAACGTTCATAATTCTATTGTTCACCTCGGTTATGACAAGACTTTAGAAAAGGTTTATGATCACTACTGGTTTGAGGGCATGTCGCGGTATGTTAAGAATTTCGTAGATAATTGTGTGACATGTAAAGTAACAAAGTCTCATTAGGGAAAAGTACAAGTCCAGCTTCACCCAATACCTAAAATGCCTACACCTTGGCATACGATTCATGTGGATGCTACGGGCAAACTAAGTGGTAAAAAGGACTTGAAAGAATACGTGTTCGTTATGATAGATGCTTTTACTAAATATGTGTTACTATGCCACTCTGTAAACATTGACACAAAGAATAGTATTAGGGCAATTAAAAAGCGTGTCGCCTTATTCGGTGCCCCCGTTCGAATAATTGCCGATCAAGGTCGTTGTTTTGCGAGCAAAGAATTTAAAGAATTTTGTGAAAGTTCAAACATTAATTTGCATCTCATAGCAACAGGTGCTTCCCGTGCAAATGGACAAGTAGAACGCGTAATGAGTGTTTTAAAATCTATGCTCACTGCTGTAGAAACCTATGAAGACAAATCATGGCAGGATTCTCTAGGCGAAATTCAGTTAGCTATAAACTGCACGGTCAATCGTACAACGAAAGCTAGTCCTTTAGAATTGATGATCGGAAAGGTTGCGCGTCCATTATCTTTGATGACTTGTGATGATGATGACGTTGCGAATGAAATTGATTTACAGTCAATAAGAGATCAGGCATTAGGTAACATAAAGAAAGCGGCCATTTATGAGAAAAATAGATTTGACAAAAATAAAGCAAGACTGAATAAATTCTCTGTAGGTGACTTTGTACTGATACAAAATGAAGAGAGAAATCAAACAAAGCTAGATCCTAAATATCGAGGACCTTTTAAAGTAATAGAGATTTTAGATGGTGACAGATATACGTTACAGGCTTTAAATTCTAAACGCACTTACAAATATGCACATGATAAACTTAGAATTATGCCTAGTGAGTCTGATGATCAAAGAAACATTGACGAGTCTTTTGAGCGAGTTTCAGATGATGAAGGGCAATCAGAACCCCAAATTGGTGAATAGCTTATGTTCTCGATATCAGGTATGCCAGAGGTTTTCCGTAGCCGTAGCTTAAGAGAAATCGGTGTCTACATCTGTAGTCCGTGAGTACGCGGTATTTCGGTAACCTTGGTTGGAGCCTGGTGGTTTGGATTGCGATTTCTGGAAGAAAGCGCAATGTGTGTGAGAAAGGAAATTGCGATTTCCTGGGCCCTGGGGATATAAGGGCGGTTGAGAAAGCAAAGCTATTGTACTTGAGATTTGAACTGAATTCAGTTGCACACTTGAAGTGGATTGAATATAGATTGAGTATTGGTCAATGGTTCTTTGAAATAAATTATCAAGTAACTTTAAAGTTAAAATCAATCAATTGAGTGTTTGTATGTTCAGGGTGATATAACACTCAGTCTAGTTTAATGTTAAAGTCGGATGTTCATTGTGATAACTGTTTAAAGTAAGGTCAGTGGTGGCCGAGCGGAAAATACTTTGCAGAAATTTCTTCTTTTGCAGAGTGAACACACGTGGGCGTGTGTCTCGCAGGATGGCCGTAACGGAGTGTAGCTAATATCCGAGTGCTGAGTGTGGCCACCTTCATATTGGATACTACAAGCGCAAGCGACTCGATAGGTTCCTACGGGTTGCTTCTGCAGAGTCTGGTAGTCTGGAATTAGAGCAAGCTATAGACGGACGTGCCAAGGAACTGTATTACGTTCGTAGTGTCCATCTGTGGTGCATTTAATTTAATTAGTCATTTATTACTTAATATAAAGTAGTGGTAGCCAAAGACAATTAAGACATTAATTGGTAGTTTATAGTGTAATAATAAGGAAGCTATTGTGAAGATTTTAAATACAGTTTATGATTGATTTTATTCGGTGTTTAATTCAAAAGACACATTAAGAAGATGAGTGACCAACAAGGTAGAGCCCCTTCTCCGTTATACTAATATTAATTTCATACAGCAAGTATAGTGTGGTGAGTTTATTTAAGTGATATCTCGAAATTTTTACTGGAACGGGAAAATTGGAACCTAAACGGGATGACCGCGGGAGAGCTAGTAAATTATATTTTGTAATTATTATTTATATATTTTATTATTATTTCCTTGAAACGCCAACTCGTGGACGTATGCATCTTGCCTGTTTTAACCTACGGCGCCCAATCATGGTCATTAACTGAGGCACAAAAGTCCAAGCTCAAGGTTTGCCAGAGAGCAATGGAGCGCAGTATGTTAAGGCGTCCGAAGAACTGATAGGATACGGAACTCAGAACTGCGCTCCAAGACTCAGATTGCCGATGTTGGGGTACAGACTGCCAAACTAAAGTGGAACTGGGTTGGACACGTCTGCCGCATGCACGATGACAGATGGGCCAAATTGGCTACCTCGGGACGGACATCGTTGCAGAGGCAGACCTAGACGGAGATGGCGCGACGACCTAGACAGCATTAGATCGGGTTGGCCAGAACTGCCAAAGAACAGAGAGGAGTGGAAGAGAGGAGGGGAGGCCTTTGCCCAGCAGTGGGATCTAATAGGCTAGATAAGAAGATAATAATTATTATTACCTATTTATTTTCTCACATTCGAAGTATAGAGTGCAAGTACACATCGGAGCTTAACGCATTCACTGCCACTTCTGTTTTACGAACTTTCGCCAGGTGCCACATCTGTCATTAAGGGAACATTGCAACGCACATGTGCGTTCAAGGCACTGCGGGAAAGTCAGAAAAACACACATATGCGTCGGTGGCAGTGAATGCGTTAACGACCAATATATCAAACTTATTTGTTACCCGACTGTGCCAGAATGATGGTTACCTATGTTTCTCAAGTGTATGTATTATGTGTTTTATTTTTTTATGTAGATATGTATATTTCTTTGGCACTTAAGTAGCTAAAGTAGCCTTAAAGGGCTTGATGGATTCTTGTGATGTGTCGTTAGATTCGCCTTGATTGTGTGAGTGACACGGGCAGGTATATCAAAAATTAGTATGAAACCGGTCTTTTCTCTTTTCCAAAAATAAATAAATAAATAAAATAAATAAATATATTAGGACAATTCCACGCAAATTGACCTAGCCCCAAACTAAGCAAAGCTTGTACTATGGGTGCTAGACAACGATATAAATAGTTATATAGAGAAATACATACATATATACATACTAAATATCCATGACTCGAGTACAAACATTTGCTCATCACACAAGTTTGCCCCGAGCGGGGTTCGAACCCGCGACAGTCGGAACAGTGGGCAGGGTCACTACCGACTGAGCCAAACCTGTCGTCAAATCGAGCTTATAAGTATCAATTATATAACCTAGGTATTCATTTTATTTTCTTTTTATTTACAGGAGTTTTAGAGGCAATATTAACCTGAAAAAATTAGATGACAACGCCTTCGCCGGCAATTTGGTGATTCGCCAACTGTACGTACTATTTAATTAGTTCAGTCCCATTTTTTATTTTATTTTAAATGTTTCTCATTAGGGAAGGCCGCGACCACAGAACGCGTCCTGCAGGCGTTAAGGGCCTTATCACACTTGCGATTTGCGAGCGAGTTGAAAGCGTTTTTCAATACAAAACTCGTACGCGGCGAACTCGCGGCGTGTTCGCCTCCATACAGAACTCGCTCGCGAATCGCAAGTGTGATAACGCTCTAAGTATTACGTAAAGGCCCTTCCCTGACCCAGCATCGTCAATTGCTCATCTAAGATCATACTTTTCTAAGAAATATTAAAAGTTAAAAACATGAAAAAACACATGTTATATTTGATTAGAACATCCTTACATTGACAGCTTTCGTTATACGTTTCACAAAACTTCACTCGATACAATTTAATTCCAAAGTAACCTCTAACTAGGACCTTTAATCCAGCTTTACTCCAGTTTATTATATCAAACAGTGTAAAACTAAATATAACAGAAAAAAATATCCATATTATATGCATACATTGACAGCTTTATAAATGCCATGGTTTTAGACGGTATTTTTTTAGAAATTAAAACGCGTTAAATACTAACTCAATCGGGCGTTCTGTGCGTAGCGTTTTCTCTTTTACTCGTTGCACGAGTGACAGTGGCGGCTGAGCTGGGTATAGGAACGGCCTTAAGCCATGCATTTTAATTAGGTTGTAAGTTTAAGTAAGCGCTTGCTTTCAAGACAAGCACTAGTAGTAGTGCAAGCCGTTTAATTGATCAAACCTCGGAACCCGCTTCCATAGAACCGATTTTCGTACTTTTTTTTTATTGTATAGCTAAAAGTATAACGAAAAATGTTTACCCATCAAATCATTATTTAAAAAAATGTTTTTTTTTTCGTTTTGGAAATTGAGTATTTTGACATTATTTACAATACATAATGTTTGTACCCATAGTAACTTAGATTCCGATTTTTATATTTTCTTAAACAATAATTATAATCTCAAAAAGTAGCATAAGGCAAGTTTGTCAAAGTCTTATATTGGACTAAAATCGGACAAAATATGGGTAAAATGTCACGTATTGGTAAAAAAGGCTAATATTAATAGAAAAATATGTCGGGAACCCGTGGTTGAAGACACGACTCCAGCTTGACGGGAAATCCACTTGAGTGCTGCCCGAGAGGCGTCGCTAGGAAAAGGACCACAGATCCCAGAGATATTCCATAGGCTCCCGTCGTGCGCGGACGCATACGATTTGATTATTGTAATTAGTTATTGTTGAATTATTATTGGACTACCTATTGACAGAAGACAGACAGTGGCTCTTAATGGTGATTGTAATTAGTGTAAGTAAATTACTGAAGATCGTAATTGGACTATTCTTATAATCTCGAGGAACCCAGTAGCTGAATACCTATACGAAATGCCCACAGACAAGGAAATACCTGATGCTCAGTGCCATTCTCCGACAAATATATAATTTCACTGCCAAAAAAAAAGAAATATTATGAAAAAAATGTCCCTATTTGAATAGCTCTATCTCCGCAATCAATGGACCTAGAGACTTCAGATTTACCAAAATTGCAGCTCATTATTTTATCTTCACAAAAATGTAACAAAGGTACCTGACAAACGCTTGCTTAAGGTGGTTCGGCACGGCTCCTCATAGCCCAAAGCTCACGAGATGGCGCCACTTTTGCAAATTTCGTGTTTTTATTTATTTGCCAACTCGGCTGTGTATTTGTATACCTTAAAATATGTTTCGCGACTACCGTATATAAATATTGGACTAATGAACCAAATATTTTTAAATTGTACGTAACCTGTAGCGAAATTTCTGCGAGAAACCATCACAATTCCTCATTTTGAACTTGTCACTCACACATGCATGCAGTATAACTGTATTCCTTATTAAGAGGGTTTACTCCGAAAAATGGCAACATTGCAATTAAATTAAATTAATTATGTTACAGAGATTTAAGCAACACTGCCATTACCTCCTTGCCCACAAAAGGACTAGAGAAGCTAGAAGTACTTAAAATGGAGAGGACTCCATCTCTCAAGTATATTCCATCGATATATGATCTACAGGTGAGAGGTAGTATAGTCAACCGCCGTGGGGTGGAGTAAATCCTGCCACATGACACAACTGTGAAGTCTCCGAATATTGACAATGCCAAGGCCAACCAAAGATACTAACTTACGTACCTAAGTTAAGTACAGTCGAGTTCGCCAATATATACACACTTTTGCACCTTACCACGTTGTAATAAAGTAAGTAGGTAGGCACAGTCGAGTTCATTAATATGTGTACACTTCTGGAGTGTACACATATTAATGAACTCGACTGTACCTACCTACTTATACTTCATAATCCTGCGAAACAAGCATAACATGTTTTTCCTATGGTTGACATTGTCAATAATTAGAGATTTTATACTTGTGTAATGTCATAATGTGTCATGATTTACTGTTACTTATACCATGCTTATATCTACAGGCCTTTTTACTCTACAGGGTGCTCATGTTTATATGCGTTAATTTTAAGGGAACGTTCTTCAGGCCTAATTAAGTTAATTTCTCCAAGAAACGAAGGTGCTTGCTAACACCGTTCTTTAAATATTCAAGATCTTAATTTAATCACTGATGTACTTTTAACCAGTGTAAAATCTACGTAATAATTTACTTTTATTTTTTTTATAATTGTTACACTGCATGTGGTGTTTCCGACGGTCACATCGCGAGAACTGCGGATAGTCGTTGGAGTAAACGCGTTCTTGAGTGGAGACCACGACAAGGCGAGCGAAGTGTAGGGCGCCCTGTTGCCAGGTGGAGTGACGATGGACAAGAAATCTGCATAATTTGGCCACTAGGGGCGCTGCGATCGCTTGACCCAAACCATCTGTCAATTACATAGAGAATACAGAAACATTTGTTGTTATTGGTTTTATTTAAATTATGAAAAAATGCCGCGCTGTGCAGTTCCAGGATGCAATGAGAACGGACGACACGTATTTCCGAAAGACTTGGTATGTATCTGGGGCAGGTATAATTGCATTGGGATGTCTTCATTTTCATCAAAAATAACTGAACCAAAATTAAAATTGCGGTCAATATTTAACAATTTTAAACAAATCTACTTAATATTGTCAACAAAAAAAACCCGTAATTTTTTTACAGCTTAATTTTTTGGGTTTGGGTTTTGGTTTGGGTCAAGCGTTTGCAGCGCCATCTGAGTCGAGCTTTGCGTATTCTTGTCCATTTGCGCAAGGTGTAGATTGGATGCGGCACGCCTTGGGGAGGCCTACGTCCAGCAGTGGACTACTAGTGGCTGTTGATGATGATGAGGATGTGGTGTTTACCTATAAGTGATTATTGCACTGTAATTACTTATATATGTTTCTGCATGTACATTTATGAAAGAATCGGTGCAAATAATTGTTGTTGAACCAATAAAGAGAAAAATAATAATAATAATAAAGAGTTTCCAAATCTCCTTTGTGTATGACAAGGAGGTGAAAATAATGAGTTCGTTTAATGTTTTGCTATTTAGTTTGTGTCACGTCAATATGACAATTATGAAACTGTGACAGGATGGGTTGCTCAATGGCCGTCGTCCAAGATGGTTGTCGTTTGTTGAGCTTCCCCATTTTTACTTGATTTATCTTTTGTACCGTACATTTATCATTATTACCGAACAACTTGCAGGCCTGTGGCCCTAACTTTGATATTGGCGAAGTGTCCAAGACAGAAGCCATTAATTTATATAGAATAGAATAGAAACTGTGACAGGACCCTGTCTCGAACTCGGCGTGATAATGTCGTATAAGAATTTTCAATTCAATCTGTCATTTACGAAATCATTTCGAATAGTCAGAGAATTCGCTCCCAGTTGACAGTAGGTAACTTTTGTCTAACTCTAAAGGACCTTATGAATTAGTCGTGATCATGGAAAAATAAACTAGGAGGAAATGTCAAGTGGGCGTTCCCTGACGACTGCTTTGAAGCTCGCCTGATGTTAGTCTGCTTATCACTGCCGATGCCGTGGCAGATATACGCCAACGTCAGTTGCAAAAAATATTAATATCGCTTTGAAAATGCGATATTGCACAATATTGGCGTGTCGAAATCATAACAGATACAAAAATTTAGCTTCAAGCAATGTTTCATATCACAGGCCACCTTATTTTTTTATAATATTGAATAAAAATAGCGAGACGGTATTTTTGACACTTTCAGGCCAAAGTGTCAGCCTAAATTCAACCGTATTGTGCATATGCTAAAGTTTTCTATCATTTGTTCAAAGCACTTAGAAGCGTTTCTCTTTTTTTTGCCACTAGCACATTTTGCAGTGTCCCATGACTTTGTATTTAAAAAAGAAATATTGGTGTACAAAAGTAACGAAGTTAGTATTTTTAACTCATAGTTCGTTTTATTAGGTAACGAAACCTATTAAAACAATGTAATAAAAGCTTGAATTACATTTCAAATTTAATAAAAAACAAAACCTCAACTTTTTCAAAGTATGAAAAACACAATGTCCCATTCTAAAATCCGTTACCTTAAACTCAAATATTTTCGTTATTGTCAAAGAAACTATATAACTTTTTGATTGTATTATGTGCAAAGTAGTGTTAAGATTCATTTTACATTGATTTTGTTGATTTAGCACCAGTAATATGGTAGAAATTAATTTTAAATTCGTGTCCCACAAAAAGTTCCAAAAGTAATTTCACACTTTGTTACCCACTTTTCTAGCTTTTAATAAAATAAAAACTACCAAAACTGGTGGTTTTTGCGTCGGGCAACACTAACAGATGTCAATTCTCACTGTGGCCATGTCTGTGCCGTCAGTTTGTCATGAAATACTTTTGAAAAAGCACGTGGCTGGTTGCTGTGACCTATAATATTTCCTATCTTGTTGGTGATTTTATGAGGTAAGTTTAATCAGTTACTTATATTCAGCTACTCTTCAGGATAGTTAATATAGTTATGTACAGTGTGATATAAAATCATAGAACATATTGCTAAAAATAAGCTTAGAATATATCTTTATTTTAATTGAACACGTGTTGTGTTACTTCCTATTGTGTTACTTTCGCGTGGTAACATATAAAAGGAAAGCAGGGTAACATATACGAGGAAAATTATTAAGGCTAGTTTTCATTGTCGTACAGGACTCGAAAATGTCACCTATGTCTGCTGCTGAATAGATGAGTGCCCTCTGTACAAAAGAAGTTTGTTATAAAAAATAATTAAAAATCATTCGTTATTTTATTTAAAATTATTTCTCATTGACATAAAAAAATGTTTTAAAATAATGTTTAGGTACATTGTTATACACATAGCCTTGCAATTTTTCCTTTGTTACCAATGGCCTTCTGTGTTACTGTCCCAATATTGTCAGTGTCGTTATTTTAGTTTTATTTCATTTCTATAATATATAAATAGATAAATCTGCTACCAGTAAAACAAATGAATACACAGTTACGATATAAGGTACATACATTTATTCTGATATGCTTACTTTACATTTTAAATAAAACTTTAAGTATATTTTGTGGTCAAAGTAACACAGAAAAAGTATCAGTACCAGTTTTTTAAAGATAATCTATTATTTGACAGAATATTTTCACTTCATTATATTAATTATGTTGTATATTTTTAATAGACACCATTATTGAGATATAAAACGTGCATATTTTAATGATATTGACCAAGAAAAAAGTAACACAATAAGAACCAATATTCTACCTTCCCTCAATATTTTGTGATTTTTTCGCAATAAACCTATTAAAAAACGGTTACTTGCACATAATCTAAAAAATCATTAAATATACTATCGAATTTCATTAATAATCTTTATATTAACGATATTTTTGTTTTTTGTTAATTTTGAAAACTAGTGGCAAAAAAAAAGAGAAACGCTCTTAGCGCCATCTTTCGTCCAGTAGCCGTATTACAACTGGGGTTGCCATTTACTAAATTAAAAAACCTGACAAAGCTATCTTGATTGAAGTTCTGTGTAATTGATCTACCTCTCTATTCAATCAGTTGTTAGACATTCGAACGTTAGTAGTCAGTGCAAGAATAGTGATGTGCTAAGTGTTCGGGTGTTGAAGCCGTGGTGGCCTAGTGGTTCGACCTACCGCCTCTCATGCAGAGGGTCGGGGGTTCGATTCCGGCTCGCACCTCTAAGTTTACTTATGTGCGAAATTCAATTTGAATTTACCACTGAGCTTTTCGGTGAAGGAAAACATCGTGAGGAAACCTGCACGCATCTGCGAAGTAATTCAAAGATGTGTGTGAAGTCCCCAATCCGCACTGGGCCCGCGTGGGGACTATTGCCCAAACCCTCTCGTGATGAGAGGAGGCCTGTGCCCAGCAGTGGGACGCAAATAGGCTGTAGTAGTAGTAGTAAGTGTTCGATATTAAACTGCTCGAATTTTTTACCGTGTATCGTTGTATAAGTAAGAATATTTTGTACCATATTTTTTGTAGGTACCCTTGTCATGTCTGGTGTTCAATAAAGAATATTGTATTGTATTATTATTTATTATTATTATATTAGCCCGTAGTGTCCCACTTTATCTTAGGGGGGGTGTCAGGGCTACATCGGCGACTAAGTATAGGGTTTTGGAGCTTAAGATGGTATTTCTGAAGCGGTATGTGAGCTTTATCCCCAGTATGCTGCGCCCGCGTTCCATCGTCCTTTGGCAAACGTTGAACAAATACTTCTGAGCATTTGTCAAAGACCAAGTTTGTGCACCATACGTAAGAATTGGACCAAATATCTTATAATGCCGATTTTTCTTAAGTCCGATTTCATAGAAACAAAAGCAGAAAATATATAAATACCTACTTTAAGCTTCTGCCCGCGACTCCGCCCGCGTGAAATTCGGTACGCGTTTTTCCGGGATAAAAAGTAGCCTATGACCTTTCCCGGGACCCCAACTATGCCCAATTTCATCTCAATCGGTCCAGCGGTTGAAGCGTGAAGAGGTAACAGACAGACAGACAGAGTTACTTTCGCATTTATAATATTAGTATGGATATAGATTAAATATATAATATAGAAATCCATGATTAGTGTTACAAATCACACATATTTTATAAACTAACCAGTACCTAGGTACTGTCGTCACTTCCCGCAACATCTGTCGCACCTCAAGGACGGTCGAGCACGAAGTTGACGACCCATAGCTATTATAGGTAGCAGGGAGCAAAATCATACTTTGCTCCCTGTTAGCGGGACAGAAAAGGAGAGGGAGCAAAATCGCCTACTAAACTACCTTAGTACTACTAAACTACCTAACTTATTTTTTTTCGAATAGGAGTGAAAAGTTCTATGTCTGCTTATTTGTAACCACACAGAGCCTGAAGGAAGCGCACCTGACGCACCACTTCCACTGTTGCGCGTTCGCGTTCCCCGACCGCCACGACCCCGCGCGCCACGCCCTCTTCGAGCTCTACGTGCAACAGGCCAAAGAGGTTGGAAACCTTCGATCATACACTTAATGCATGGTCTAAGAAAATAATCTCTTCACGCTCAAATAGCTGCTCAAATAAATTGGTAATTTAGATGAAATTTGGTATGGATAGAGATAATTCTAGTCCCGATGAAGGACATAGGCATATTTATCATGGCTTAATTTTTATCCCGAAAAACGTATCTAGTTTCCGCGAGAACGCGAGCGCTACAACCGAATCCTACGCGGACAAAGTCGTGGACTCCAATTTGTGACCCCACACGAGCGACACTAGCACACTTCGATGGAGGTAATTGGAAACACATCCTGCTACAACTGTTCGAGTGACTTCTAAAATGTTGCGATCTTTATTTTTGAAAAACTTGCGTTCGGCCCTCGAGATCACAAACTTGGATTATACCTACATTAGGCCAACATCATAAACAAGTCTGCAAAAAATCAGAACTACCGGATTTGACGCACATGCTGATGTACTGTTACTGGATTAATTTACGTATTATCATTATACTAGCTTCTGCCCGCGACTTCGCCCGCGTGGAATTCGGTTATCGCGTTCCCGCGGGAACTATACGTTTTTCCAGGATAAAAAGTAGCCTATGTGTTATTCTGATCTATAAGCTACATTACTGTAAAGTTTCATTAAAATCCGTTTAGTAGTTTTTGCGTGAAAGAGGAACAAACATCCATCCATACATCCATCCAAACAAACTTTCGCCTTTATAATATTAGTAAGGATTCCCACGGAGTCCATATTATGCGCTTAACACGTTACCGCGATCGTTGGACTTATTACTAATAGCCTTAGATTATAACGATTTGTTTCCTTTGTTTCCGAAAAAATCAAGTGTTTTGCCAATAACTAAGTATCTATGCAATGAACTGCGGGGGCCCTCACGTCAACTAGGTCGAAACCAGAACATTGGCATTAACAATAGAGTGGCAGTGGCGCGTGGCAGAACGGGAAAAATTCCCTAACTCACTACCTGGGCTGAGGGGGCCCGGCCCAAGAGGCCGCGAGGAAATAAAGGAAAATCCAAAATTTTCAGTTGTGCAATTTTGTTTGGGCCCTATAGGTACGAAAGATTTGCCTCGGGGCCTCGAGCGTGAGGTGGTACAGTTATTCCGCTGCCTAGTCGAAACTATTTTTTACCGGGCTCCCCCCACCCCCAACCCCCGCTAGTCCGCCACTGGTCATTATTAGTGTAGTGTGGTGAGAACTCTCCTGAAATAGAGTTTGTTTTCAGAAATGCAGTCAAAACAAGTCAGGAGAGCGGAGGCAGAGGTCCCTGGAGCCTGTAAGACTGACGAGCCAGGAACGGCTCGTGGCAACAATACAGGGGTTAGTCTTTAGCTACCTAATGGTCGCTCTACACTCGCCAGAAACCGCGAGAACTATGCTGGTGTCTCTTTTCCTCGCTATATGTCAGAAAGAGACACTAGCATAGTTCTTGCGCAAGATTCTCGCGTGAATGTGGAGCGGCCATAAAGGTGGTGTAAACCGTATAAACGTCGTTGGAATCAAGTAGGAACCTGATGAGTGGTGCACTACACCGGCCTGTGTAGCGAGCTAGCGAACTTTCGCTGAGGCCTGTGTCTGTGTCCAGCAGTGGACGTCTTTCGTCTGAAATGTGACAGCAAGTTTCTTACCATACTAATATGGTACCATGGTAATATGGTGGTTGTAGGTCTACCTATTTCATTTTCGTTCCTTGTGCATATTATAAGTAACCACGTACAGCAGGTATTTCAACTATCTGATTTCATCACTAGATCAGGATACCTAATCTTGTCCTTGCTGTATAGTATTGACATCTGGGCCTCTATTAGGTATTCCTATTCCTACACGTCAATTGGCTATGGGTGAAAAATAACAATGTGCTCGATTATTTTTTTATGGACTAGTGCTGCATACTTGGACCAAGGAAACACCTTTATTTCAATCGTCATAACGCAAAACCAATATTATTTTTTACGCAGAATCTACGGCACGGCATAGTCTGAGATTTTTTTCTCTTGATACGGAAGGTTATTCCTATCCTTGAAAAAAATAATCGAGCACATTGTCATTTTTCACCCATAGCCAATTGAGCCAGCGGTTCGGACTGGACATAGGTAACTACTCTAAAAGAAGCGCTTCATTATTTAAACTTTTACTTTCTGTTGTCAATTTGTTTTGTATTCAACATTTCTTATTATCAACTGTTACCGCTAGTAACAACAAGGCTTAGGTACCTGCACATACGGGTGATATTCAAATATTAGGTACTCCGCCTCTTAGGTCTCCAGAAGAAGAACTCGGATGGTACGATCAGATACTTTAATACAGGTAAGTACAATTTCTATATATGAAAACCCAGTGTTGCCGTCGCGGCTGTGCGGTGCGGTATAACAGCGCGGCGCGGGCGGCGCCTGAGGGGCTGCCAGGTGAATATCACCCGTATGTACAGGTAAGCCTTGTTGTTACTAGCGGTAACATCAACTAAGTATAAGCATGACACAACTTAGAAGGCGCGCCGATTAAGCAATAATGGATTCTGCGTCAACGGCATAAGTGCTTCGCCGCGCGCCTTCTAATTTGTATCGTGCTCTACCTACCTACTGTTTTTCTCTAAATTAAACTGAATATCATGATGTGTACCTGTAGTTTTGGACTGTAATCTAACCTAAGCCTTTATTTACATGTATTTATTGATCGTTTTGATTGTTGTCTGGTTTATGTACCTACCTTCTTTTTTCTCGTAATTTCTACTATACCGCTCGGAACGAGTAGCGCGTGGTTCAATGTAGGTACCTATAGTATATAGTAAACCAATGTTACCCCGTTCACATGGCCGCGTGGTACCGCGCACTCACGAACTTGGCTTATTCTTCCACCGTAGAAGCGAGGAAGACGACTCGACGGCAACGACGAGCGAGGAGTCCGTGCCGTTCGACTACAGCGACTACAGCGACTACAGCGACTACAGCGGCGGCGAGGGCGAGCCGGGCGGCGAGCACTTCCACCCCGAGCCGGTCAACTCCTCGGACGTTCGCATCATGGACTGCGGGAGCTTGAGCTTCAGGTGAAGCGCACTACCTACATAACACTCCATTCTACAGATTTGCCCTGAGGCCCCGTAGGCCGAGACCCAAAGCAGCCTATGTCACCCATTTTTACACTGCTCCCCGCGCCCGTAGTATAGGTAGGCATGTCAAGACATGAAGTAGTTTTGACGTAGGATTTCAAAAAACAAGTTTGAAATCAAATATAAGCATTTTTTAAGGGCCATTTACCAAGGCGCGTATGTCTGGGGTCAATTAGAACCGGCGCAAATTCTGCCCTGTCCCTCTTCTTGGGGGTCAAGGGCGGATGCAGCTTTTGACTCAAGGGGGGGTCACGTCACACTCCCCCCCCTTTTTGCGTCAGGGGTTAAAAATAAATAATAGCAGTAGACCTAGTCCTGCCGAGGGGGGGGGGGGCATTTTTGTATTGTGAATATAGTCTCAACAACTTCAGGTGGGGCGATATTCTTCGTGTCAATATTGTACAACTCCGAGGATTGTTCGAGAAACGGGTTTCCAAGACTATTTATTGTTGTCTCTAGAGTTTTAACATCGATAACAAATTTCTTTTTATTCGCTGTCGTGTCCGAATGATGATTATCATCTCGTTCGTTTTCGTCGTTCTGTGCGTTGAAAGATAGTATAGTACTTCACCCTCAAATTTGTTAATCATTTCTGCCAGTTCAGGGCCAGCGAGAATGATATCGTCGTCTTAATTCAGAACTATAATTTTAAGGAGTTATTGTTGTTCGCGAATTAATTTAATTATGGTTTATATGTGCATTATATTAAAATTATTTAATAACCTATTTATTAAAAAAATCATATTATAATTCAAATAAGTATAAAATTTTTGGTTCTTTGCAATTTTTTTACAATTTTTTTACATTTATACGATTAGTTCCATGCCAATCGAAGAACTTGACGTAGTACGATCATGATTGAGATTACCCAGACTGAAGTATTTTTTGTGCCATATTATTAACAGACGTATATACAAAACTATATGTTTTTAAAATTCGTATAAGTGTGGCTTTATAACAATATTTTTTGTTTTCTGATATCTTTTATAGTTTTTATAAAAAATAGGTAAATGTAAAAAATAACGGTCACGGATGATTATGATGCAAGTTATTCATTTTTTTTTGTTCTAAAGAGCATTATTTTAGTTCCAAGAATGAATACCTCGTCCTTTATTTACACGAAAATGATATATTACTTGCCCTTACATGTATAGTTTTGGAGGAATATGGCTTCAAATGAAGCGGGGCGGCGTCAAACTTCCCCCCTCCCCCTCCTAAATGCGAGTTGGCTCTCGATGGCTCCCGGTCTGAATCCACTCAAGACCATCTAAGGATCAACTGTGCCAAGTTTCAGCGCATAGTCACAAAGTGCAAGGTGTTTTGCAATAGTACCCCAGCTAGAAACGGTAGTTTTATAATAAAGATTTACAGTTGAAATTTTTTTTCAGCCTGCGCATCGTAAACTGCACACCCCTGGCCGACGCCCTGAACCCGTGCGAGGACGTGATGGGCTGGAGCTGGCTGCGCGCCAGCGTGTGGTTAGTGGTCGCGGCCGCCGTGGCCGGCAACGTGGCCGTGCTGGCCGTCCTGCTGGCCAACCGGGCGGAGCTGACCGTACCCCGCTTCCTCATGTGCCACCTCGCCTTCTCGGATCTATGCACTGGGATCTACTTACTAATGCTCGCCGTCGTCGACCTCCGCTCCTACGGAGAATTCTTCAACTACGCCTACGATTGGCAGTACGGAATCGGCTGCAAAATAGCCGGATTCCTCTCCGTGTTCTCCGGACAACTCTCCGTTTTCACCCTGACTGTAGTCACCTTAGAACGGTGGTTCGCTATCACATACGCCATTTACTTAGAAAGGAGAATCTCTCTGGGAACGGCGGCTAAAATCATGATCGGCGCTTGGCTGTTCTCCATACACATGGCCGGTTTACCTTTAGTGGGGGTATCCGATTACTCCTCGACGTCCATTTGCTTACCAGTGAAGAGCTCATCAGTTGAAGATGCTGTGTACCAAGGATCGCTGTTTCTATTCAACGCAGTGGCCTGGGTCATCATTGTGGTGTGCTACGTGCAGATCTATAGATCTCTCGGAGGCGGAGGCGAGAAGTATGGAGGGCGAGCGGCCGCGGCGGCGGCCGAGCGGCGCATCGCCAACAAAATGGCTTTGCTCATCGGAACAGACCTCCTCTGCTGGGCGCCGGTGGCGTTTTTCGGTGTGACTGCGTTAGCTGGGGTGCCGTTAGTGGACGTTAGCCACGGGAAGGTGTTACTGGTGTTCTTTTATCCTCTCAACGCGTGCGCGAATCCGTTCCTTTACGCAATACTCACGAAGCAGTATCGAAGGGACTTGATCAACTTGATAGGTCGGGGTGGACGGTGCGGCTGGCTGGTGCGGCGCTACAAGGCGGCGCCGGCGCCCGCCACGGCGCACACGCAGCCGTCGGCGCCGGCGCCGCTGCTGCCGCTCGCCGAATACGGCCGCAGCCACTCGCAAACCACCAACAAGGAGAACGGACAACTGCTTTAGATTTAACTTACTGTAATTTTTAATTTCTAATTTTATGCTTGTTATGTAAGATAATTTATTTATTATGCGTTGTTTTATTATTTACTTGCCTCTGCCTAGTGAAGTAGTGACTTCGCCCGTGTGGAATGCTGTGATAGCGTTCCGCGGGAATTGTGTGTGTGTTTAATCGGGTTGAATTGAAACCGGACGAGAAGTGAGTACTGGACTGGGTATCGTTCGTTGATTATTACTTGAAATTTTAACATATTTTTGTTGAAATCACAACACTTCCAAAGAGTCAAACAGTTTATTTATTAATTGGTGAGTACCTACACACTGAAACTTGGGTCATTTAAAGACACTGAAGAACAGTTCTACAGTATTTACTATCACAAATCTTCAATTTTACAAACGGCAAAACTATGGTCGAGACAGCTACCAAAATCTACAACAAGACAGCGTCCCGTAACCGTAAGGGCAACTTCCTCTGCCTTCGACGAATGACAGGCCGGGGTGTGGTTTCAACCAAGGCTGCGTTCCGAATCGCGCTTAGAGCGCTCACAGCACCTTGCATCCTTTTTCCTCTTAGGACTCGACTTTCAAGAGGAAAAGGGATGCAAGGTGCTGTGAGCACTCTGAGCGCGTTTCGGAACGCAGCCCAATAGTGGTGAGTTATGACGCAGCGGGCTGTCAGTGGCGACTTTTATATGGCGCGAAAGTTTTTCTCTGTTAATCAGTGTTACATCCTCCTCCTCCAAGTCACGATTTCGTCCCGAAAGTGAGTTGGCATGTTTGGTGTATTCAGTGTGTGTAAGTGTGGGTGAGGAGTGTGGTGATGCCTGAACACGAGGTCGCCCACGCAGTCGCCTGGGTTGTACAGGTTGCTCCTGACCTGAACGACCTCGGCTGACAAATGGAGTTAAGTCAGAACTATGGAAGCGTCCTAAGATTATACCCTGCATCTCAGCAACTCGTAGGTGCTGGGACTCACAACGAGATGTATTTTATACGGGCCATCACGCTGTGGCATAAATTTTCTGGTCTTATTGCTCAGGGCATGCGTCGTCAACAAAACTTGATCACCTTCGTCAAAGGTACGAGCGGGTCGGCGGGAATGGTCAGCATAGTCTTTACGAGTCCTGTTGCTTCTCAACTCGCTCGTGGATCTCGCGCAACGAGGTGAGAAACTTCTTCAGCTAAGGTGTCACCTGAGGTACAAAGTTATCATTGTCAAGGACAGTTCAGAGGTCATGGTGTACGTCAAAGGGTGTCCTCATTTCGCGAGCGAAAGTCGTAAGAGGGAGTCATACCAGTCGTATTGCAAGTAGCAGTGTTTGAGGCAAATCGCACTTGAGGTAAAAACTTTGGCCAGGAACGATGCTCGTTCTTGACAAGCATGGCCAACTGGATCTTGATGTCTCTGTTCTTCCTTTCGGCCGGGTTTGCCCCAGGATGGTACAAGGGTATGAGATTTTGTTTTATGCCAAGGAGATACATGCACTGTTGCATGGCGGCTGACACAAATTGGACTCCGTTGTCGGAGGTAATACGCCGTGGAAGCCCGTAGCGCAGAAAATATTCCTCAAGCATCAAAGGCGTCCGCGGTGGCTTCCTTCATGGCGAAGAGAATAATTATAACTTATTATTTCATCTTTTAAATGACCACATACTCGTACATAATATTTGTATACAGTCATATTTATGTAAGCAAATATTTTGTTTTCAGTGATTGGTGTCTATAGTGAATAAATTAAATATTCAACTAAATAGTTGTCGTACTAGTTCTAAAAACCGGCCAAGTGCGTGTCGGGCCACGCGCAAAGTACTTATAGGGTTCCGAAGTTGACGATGCCCACAGTACCTTTCTAAGACTTATTAGCATCTAGCTAGCCTGTGGTATGACGTGCCCGCCCGACGCCCCTGCCGCTCTCGAGAAAAATCATTGGTTTTTTAATCATTTCATAAGCTGGTCGACTATGACTCGTAAGTTTGTACAGCCTACTTAGCTGTGTAACCACCATTTAGCTGGCAGAGGGGGGGGGGGGGACGTGACTCTAAAATTACATCCCCACTTTACGAGTAGGGGAGGTACCCTATAAAAAAATTCAAAATTTTATTGTACCACTTTGTCAGCGTAAATAATATGTATATATTCATGCCAAATTACAGCTTTCTAGAACTAAGCATCTCCGAGCAATAGGTAGTGCGGACAGACGGACGGACGGACGGACATGGCGAAACTATAAGGGTTCCTTGTGGACTTCGGAAGTCTGTTCTTCTTGGCGGTGGACGAGCAACTTGAAAAAGTTCGTGGGCAAATCCAGCAGCACGATAGCCTTATCACCAATTTAAAGGCAGAGGTCGACGTTGTGAAAAAGGAGATCTCCGCCCTAAAAACGACGGGTGTTGCCAGCGTTACTTCGGGTACGACCATGATGAAGGTGCCGCACTTCGACGGAAAATCATCTTGGCCTGCATATCTGGTGCAATTTGTCAAGGTTGCCAAGATGAACGGTTGGAATGATGAGCAGGCGGCAACGGCTCTAACAGTTGGCCTTCGAGATCAGGCTCTGAGTGTGCTGGAAGCGTTGGGCCAAGAGGTAACTTACGAACGGCTAATAGATGCGCTGGAAACTCGGTATGGGGGTAAGCACCTGGAGCATGCTTACCGAGCACAACTCAAGGACCGCAAGCAACGCCATGGTGAAAATCTGCAGCAATGGGCTGTTGAAGTAGAAAAGTTAGTTTGAAAAGCATATTCGAGTCGGTCTGACATTGACTGCGCACTGGTAGAGGCCTTTGTTGATGGTATACGTGATGGCGAAGTCAGGCTCCCTGCTGTGCGATTGGGCCACCATACGCTTCTGAAGGATGCTCTCGCCCATGCATTGGAAGTGGAGGCTGTACACCAGGACCTCAACACGCATCGGTTGCGGCAGGTGGCAACTGCAACACCGGAACCAAAGCGCTTCTTTGGTCCAGATGCTACGAATGTGGGGAGCGTGGACATCTTCGGGCTAGATGTCCAAATTTAAATCAACCGGAAGTAACGCAGCAAAATGTGGTTACAGGTCGCACAGATGAGTCTGGCAACAGGGCAAGTTGGCAACCAAGAGCATCGCAAAGGAAGAATTTTTGGAAGCGCTGATGGACTCTCTAGAAGACTGTGTTCTTAGGTATACGTGCAAACACTGTGCACGGCATGAGGAGAGAGAAACTGCCGCTGTGAACGGCAGTAGAACTGATAATCATAACGATGCTTGGAGGTTAAATGTCGTTACCTACAGTCTGGGACCCTTGGCCGCGAGTGCCTCCAGGCCTGGAGACGCAGACAAGGTCGGTTTTGCCGTCTATAGACATGCCGCCCCAGAACATGCAAGAGCCACCTCCGTAGGCCACTCTTTATTAGCTTGAACCTGATTTTCGCGGAGGCACGATATTTTTGACACCAAGTGTATATCAAATTTCAACTCAATTGGTCCAGTAGTTTTGAACCAAATGGGCTGTGTCAGACAAATAAATGTTTATGACTGATTAAAATATCTAATCCGAATAAGAGATAAAAAGAGATATATCTAATCCACCTGTAACTATTAATGCAAGCAGATAAAGTGGTATAGTACCTAGCTAGTAACTTTCATGATAAAGTCAACCAAACAAGGGTAATTGGAGTAAGTATCAAAACCATATATTCTCTCTAAGTAGATAAAAAATGTATATACAATTTTTCAATAAATAAACAAAAACATCAAGTCAAGAAAATTTGAACATTATCCAATAGTCCTGTTAATGCAGATCGCTCCACATACTCCATTAATAACTTGTCTCCTTCTAATAAAAGTTCACTCTTCATCAAATCCCCTACTTCCACATCCATCCGCAGCGGACTAATGCAGTAACCATCTAACCGTCTGAAGACCCTTAGTTTTACATTACTCATTTTATTATTGTCATTATTTATGTTACAAGTGTCACAGATGCTATCTATAGCTCTGCCTAAGCTCCATTTAGAGCTAACAAAAACAGGCACAGAGTCTTTCAAATCAGGATCTAATGTTACCGACTCCAAGGTTACTATTTTATCAACTTCTTCAACTATCTTGATGGGCTTTGTTTCCATGTTCTTGGGTTTTTCAATCGCGAAATAGACTCTGTCAGTTATTGGTATGGTTTTAGGGCCCTTAGCCTTCTGTTTGATTCGCATGAGGTGTATTTTTGCTGCAGTTTTAACTTTAGCTGAAGATTGGAGAGCTTTTCTTATGTTTGCTGTTATCTGTATGAATAAAATAATTTATAGTGGATAAGCGAGAGAAGACATCAAAAATTAAAGTTAATAAAGTCATTGTTTAAATAAAAATTTTGGTACAGTGAATTCATATTCCTATAAAAATTAGAGCCAGTTTTAACAACTTTAAAAAAAGTTTTGATAACTTAGTAAAGAACTAGATCCTGAAGGGATGCAGTAGAATATTGTTACCTTCTCCTGTAAATGTTTATTGGCTTCTTGAAACTGACGTCTTGGAGCCTCCAGTTGCTCTATTTTAGCTGCGATGGTTTCATCATCTATCTCTGGACATGATCTAAAAGGGTAAGAGGAATAACTTTGTGAGTATATAGGTACGTGTTACTATACGAGATCAAAGTTTTAACGTTTTTCACGCCAACTATGCATATATCGGCACAAAAACTTAATATATGCGTCATGGCGAAGATAAGGAATAAATATGTATGCGGAAGATCCATTTACGCTTTAGGCATCAGCCAACCTTGTGTGTACTGACGGCTTTTGTAATTGACATAACTTGAAAAGGTTAAGGAAATTGCAACAAGTTCAATTTTAATTCAGCAGTTTGTAGAACTGAAGTACTTATACTTACACATGGAACCGATGCTCGATGCAGTAGTGCTTTTTACACTTAGGACACAACATTTCATGAAGGCTTCCTTTTTTGCAACCTTTATAAGAACACCTGAATATCTGTTCGTCGCCCTTAAGGTTTATTTCCTTCGGTTCCGGCGCCAACGCGCACTCACCCGACAAACTGTGCTCAGTGAAGTGGGCACGACAAAATACTTTGCCACATTTACATTGTAGGGGTAAAAAGTCTATCTGGTTGCAATTGTCGAAGTCGCAGTGCTCTCCTAATGAGGGGAACTCCATTTGGAATAAAATATATCACAACTGTATAACTTTTGCAATTATTTTTGGATTCAAAGTATGTGCACGGTCACGAAAATATCACCAAATCACCAATATAATACACTTTCCATCCTGTCTGTCAGTAATTAAACCTAAACCTTATTTCAGTTGAGCAGAGCTTATTATTACTTAACACTATTACGGTAACTAAATTGATTTTGTTTCGAAAATTCTCTTGGGCATGCAACTGTCAATGCAGTGACAGTGACGGTTTTCATCCGTTCAGAAATCAATAAAAATGCTTAATCTGTGGTATTTGTGTGGCTAGTGAACAGACAACCTAATAGTGCGTTTATAAGCACGCGCCCTGGCTCGTAAACGTGCCCGTTGAACGTCGATTTGAACGCCGATCGTGTAAACGCACTAAAAGCAGGGTGTTTACACGAACGCGGACATGCTAGTCAGTGCAAGCATGGCAGACGACGAGGACGTCTAATCTCGTGGGGGCTAACTGCTTTGGGTTTCATATACTTTTACAGGAAAAAGAAACAAAATGATGATGATGATGATGATGTTTTTTTTCAGGTTGCGTCTAAACTAAATCCACCCGTACTAATATTATGAATGTGAAATTACAGTTACTTTCGCATTCTGTCTGTCTGTTACCTCTTCACGTTTAAACATCTGGATCGATTTCAATGAAATTTGATATGGAGATAGTTGGATAGGCTTCTTTTTATTTCGGAAAGATGCAGGTTCCACGGAATCACGGAAAAGAGATAACCGAATTCCACGCGGGTGTAATCACGGGCAGGAGGTAAGCAGTGTGCTCGTAAGTACTTCTTTTCTCCGTTTGAACTCCTTCATGAGTTTGTCAACCTCTCCTAAGCATCTGCAACATTTTTTTTTATATTTATGTTGCTTTTTGAGGGGGTCCATATTATTAGTTCACCTTGGAAACACCCCAGGAAATGTAAAATTTTGGTGGTTTGACCATTCTGACAAATTGGCATTGTTAAATTAATTTTATTCAGCAAGTCGTCATCGTCCGTACGCCACAAAGGTGCAAGCGATACTCACGCGACCGCGCAAGTGTAAACAGGTACCCGAGCACGATCAAATTCACCTTCAGTCTTTGGCCGTTCATGTAAACGTACCAAAATATTTTTGGTGGTGCGTTTACATAAACGGCGTTCAAAACGACATTCACGGGCGCGTTCACAGGCACGGGTGTGTAAACAGGCTGATTTTGAACGCGCTCGTGAACGTGAACGCCGTCGATCGGTCGGCTGTCGGTTTTCTTATCGGTTGTTTGGCAAAGATCATTGTCTGTTTACAAACACGGCGTTCAAAACGACGTTCAACGGGCACGTTTACGAGCCCGGGCGCGTGTATGTAAACGCACTAGGACTTTTTTTGTCTATGGTCAACTCTATTATTTTATTTTGCGCGGTTTGCGCCTGCGCACTTGATGGTCTACGCGACGTACCTACATAAAATCATTTTGTGGAAAATTTGAAGTTTGTTGATATATTAGTGACAAAACATTCATATTATTTATGAAAGCTTCGTGCTAATTATCATCTCCGGCGCGAGGCTGTGATCGTCCTGTGGTGGACAGCCTGGATGCGTTCAGTCACTATTGTTGTACAGACAGTTCGAGCGGTGTCCGGTAGCCATCTTGGAATCGAACAAAGCTTCAGATGTGTAGTTTGTCTGTTTATCAATAATTTTTGTGCATTTTGTTGTAAATAGTTTGTATGTTTAGGATATGTACGAAACGTTCGTCCACATGTGTAAATAGCTATGGCTGCGACAAGGAAATTACAAGGTAATTGTCGTGTTATCAGGTTAGAGATTGACCCCAACCGAAGTAAGTGTTCTAGAGCATTATTGTCAGATTGACGACTCCTCTGCCATCCTAGCGGTGGAGTAGCAAGCTGCACGACCGTAACCATGTTTTTGTGGTCATCTAGATAACGTTTCGTGTAAGAAATGATAGAGTTCCTGTTGACAGCTCGAAACCGCGATGCTGATTCTGTCGTATTGTTAGTTTCTTTCTATTTCTTGAATTGTACGAGAGTATATTCTAAAGCATTCTGTTAAACCACTTTACTGTTCAATGTAGGCTGTTGTTTTTAACAGAATTGTTATAATGTGTACTTCAAAACAAGATTGACGAACTGGTTTTTGTATTCCATACACTAACAGTGACTCTTATTGCAGGTGAAATAGACAGGTGTTTAAAAAAGGTAACGGAAGGGGTGGAGACGTTCGAGGACATCTGGCAGAAGGTTCACAATGCCACAAACAGTAACCAGAAGGAAAAGTATGAGGCAGATCTCAAGAAGGAAATTAAGAAACTCCAGAGGTTACGAGATCAAATCAAGTCTTGGATCGCCTCTGGAGAGATTAAGGATAAGAGTACACTTTTAGAATATAGGAAACTAATAGAAACTGTGAGTACCAATTTTATACTAGCATTGTGGTGTCAGATACTAGAAGCGGGTAGATGTAGGCTGAAGCTCTTTTAAAAATGTAGGTAGACTTTTCCAATTAGATAAACAATAAAATCTTTTTACCATATTATCCTTTATATAAGGAGATATTGAGGTTATATCTACTTTAGGTTTATAAATGTAACTAACTGCCATCATCACTACAGTCAAACTAGAGTAATAATTTCAATGAAATATAGTATACTGGGGAATGAAATTAGAGATCAAAAATGTAAACACGCAACTGACAATGTCAAAGTGGCAGTCCAGGGGTTATACAGGCTGCGTTCCGAATCGTGCTTAGAGCGCTCACAGCACCTTGCATCCTTTTTCCTCTTAGGACTCCACTTTCAAGAGGAAAAGGGATGCAAGGTGCTGTGAGCGCTCTGAGCGCGTTTCAGAACGCAGTCACAATCTTTGACTCTTTTTAAACGGTCTACTAATTAAGGAGGTTTTGATCAGCTCGTAAATATTAGTCAGTTAAAGACCAATAATCATCTTGAGGCCAATTATTGAAGAAATACTTATACACATTCATTACCTTAAGTTTCTCATTGGTAGACATAGAATTTTGTGGCTTTTTCTTCGGTGGGGAAATATTGTACTTTATGGTTGACGGGCCTGGCTGAGGTTGTTATAGTTCTTAATTTCAAAATTACACACACAAATGAAACTATAGAAACACTAGCTGACCCTGCAGACCTACCGCCTTAGACTTTTTTTTTGGGTATGAAAAATAGCTTTCGTTGTTGCTTATGCATTTTATGATTAAAAGTCGATATTTTGGGTAGCATTTTTAACCGACTTCAAGAAAAGGAGGAGGTTCTCAATTCGTCTATGTTTTTTTTTTTCACAATCAGCCATAAGAGCTTATCCTGTGAAACGGTTTGAAAATGACGTCATTGAAAATAATCAAGGGTCGGAACCCTCTCCACGCGACTTTAACTCGCTTCTTGGCCGGTTTTATTTTCGGCTACAGTTTCCAAATCTTCTGATATATAAAATTCTCGTGTCACAGTGTTTGTAACCAAACTCCTCTGAAACGGCTCCACCAATTCTTATGAAATTTGGAGTGTATGTTCAGTAGGTCTGAGAATAGGACGATACATATTTTTCATAGGTCCCCAAAAAGAAAAAAATCTAAGACAGTACGAAGTCCGCGGTGTCAGCTAGTATTACTATAGAAATACAAAAGTAACTCTGTAGTCTTAGAAATTGACACCAAAATGAACTACGTGCTAGCAAATTTTGAGGAGTTCCCTCATTTTTCTCATAGATCCCGTCATCAGAACTGAACCAAATTAATATTGGACCAACTTGGAAGTACCACCTTTTGAACAAAAATGAATCATCGAAATTGGTTCACGTTTACTATTTATTATTGGTGAACATACATAAAAAATAAAAAGATTCCGACAAATTGAGAACCTCCTCCTTTTTTTGAAGTCAGTTAAAAACCACTGAACGGATTTTAATGCAGTTTTCACTAATAGATAGAGTAGTTCCCAAGGAAGGTTTTAGTATATAATTTTTGTTATAGTTTTCTGTAAATTAGATAAAATTATGACGATGATAGTTCAAGATGGCGGAGATAATCAAGCTGATTGGGAGCTAGAAAATGCTGCCTATCTTTTAAGGATACTCTCTTACTGTACCCATTTTAATGTCTAAAAAAATAGTCCCATATAATGTGTTATTTGGAAAGCTTTTTTGAGGGATACACTATGAATCCTTATCAATTAAAATACCACAGTTACCTTAAGCATTTCATACACTTTATAATTGCCCTTTACACCATGCAATTTAAAGGAATATCTTAGGAGTTATGTTATCAAAAAAATAAAAACTTCCACGCGAGAACTTAGCTGACCCGCAGCGGCATTGTGTTTTTTCAATACGAGTCCAATACGAGTGGCGCGCATAATCGAGTCCTGGGGAAGGACACAGCACAGGCTACTCATTAAGTTCGGTGTACACGGGGTCAGTGTTTATCCCGGAAGTACGCTTAGTTCTCGCCGAATATAACCGAAATAACCGAATTCCACGCGGACGAAGTCGTGGGCAGAAGCACGACAGACAACGACACGACACAGGGTCCAGCAGAAACTAATTGTAAATAACAATTAGAAAGGTACCTAATTACAGTGTGGTACATTGTGTGAGATAACATATACACGGTGGGTCAGAAAATATGGCAAATAATTAACCCACCGTATCGGCTATCGATTCTAAGTATATTCTAAGTAGTCTTTAATTTTTTTTTGAGTTGGTAAAAAAAATAATTGTATATGGGATTGGTTGTGTGAACGACGCCTGAATCCTATACAATTTTTTTTTTTACCAACTCAAAAAATTAAAGATTTATACAATATACTTAGAATCGATAGCCGATACTGTGGGTTAATTATTTGCCATATTTTCTGACCCACCATGTATAAATACATATAAGTGAATCCTTAGTATATGTGAAAAGTTTTAGCTTGTGAACTAGAAAAAAATACAGTTGTTTAGTATTCAAAACAAGTCTTTGTTCAGTTACATAAAGCTTGAGTTTAGCAAACATTTCAGCTACACTTCAGTTAACTCGCAGTAGAAAGCAAAGTTTCTACAAACATGGTATTTGCAAGGTTTCACACAGAGTTATGTGGTTGTTATGGAGAATTTACCTATTTATTCATCTCTCCATATTGGTTCCTAGCCTGTTAAATATTTACGATATAAAAATAAATTTCCATGAGTTAGTCTAACTAAAACTAAAGAACTGCTTGACCAATTTGGTTGAATCTTTTTCTCTTTATCTTTTCTTTTATCTTTGATTCAGTTAAGCGTTAGAAAAAAAACGGGGAGAGTATAAAGGAACAGCTAAATCACTTTGTTTGGGAACTAGCGACCCGCCCCGGCTTTGCACGGGTGCAATGCTGATACTAAAGATACTACGTACATGTATTATACATATAAACCTTCCTCTTGAATCACTGTCTATTAAAAACCGCATCAAAATCCATTGCGTAGTTTTAGACTCCGATGAACGTGCGGTCAAAGCAAGCTCCGAGGTTGGTCTAAAGATGAATATGTCAAAGACCAAGCACACAACGTAGGTTAGAGGTAAATGGAGAATACATTGCGTATGTCCATGAGTACCTTTATTTGGGCCAACAAGTTTCTTTCCAGGCAAGACAAGAAAAAGAGGTCGAAAGACGGACTCAGAATGCCTGGAAGAGCTATTGGTCCATGAAACATCTAATGAAAGGTGACTTACCTCTATTACTTAAGTGAAAACTCATGTGCATGTGCATACTTCCGGTCCTCACCTGCGGTGCTTAAACTTGGTCTTTGACAAATTCACAAAAGCACAGTCGCAGAGTTTTCTAAGTCATTTTGGGTGTGAGATTGGTCGACCGTGTCCAGAATACCACCCTACGCTCAAATTACATATGTGGCTCAGAAGGCGGCCAAACTGAAGTGGGACTGGGCTGGTCATGTCTGCCGCATGCCGAGCGAGTTGTGGGCCAAAGGAACCACAGTGTGGGAGCCCAGCAACTCCAGACGGAGACGAGGCAGACCGCGAAGACGATGGCGAGATGAGTTGGACTCCTTTTTGACGAACTGGCCAGGAGCTGCTGAAAATCGGGATCAGTGGAAAGGATGGGGGGAGGCAGAGTGAAGCGCAGGAGCTATATGCTTGAAAGGGTGGAAGTGCTCCATCTGCGTAATAACGGGGAAACCCACTCCGGGTTGCGCACGAGGCACGACCCGCGATGGCGAAACCGGTGCACACCTCTCTACACCCTTAGCTGCTTACTTTAGTGTTGCTCCCTCGCTACCCGTGCGATGGCCTGTATAGGAGGCTCACGAAGGCTATCTTCTTGGCTAGTGCGTAAGCGGCGAGTCACCGTCTGCCTTGCCTTCAATTTGTCGGATATTGTTCAGACAGATGTCCGTTATCTCACTCCATAGCCCGATTTTCCAGTCCACACCGCCCATCCACATAGCCCACTCCAAGTAGCCTCCTTCCTCGGCAATAGT
Source organism: Aethes cnicana (assembly GCA_963971205.1). Classification (NCBI taxonomy): domain Eukaryota; kingdom Metazoa; phylum Arthropoda; class Insecta; order Lepidoptera; family Tortricidae; genus Aethes; species Aethes cnicana. Next base: position 14,763,987 of record OZ020279.1, on the reverse strand, counting down.
TTGGCAGCTGGGGAGGGCTGTCCGCCAGTACAGCCTCATGTTGTACTGGGAAGACAGATCTCCACAGTTGCGGCCATCTCACATTTCTAGTAAAGGGTACCAATAGCCTCTTCATCAACATGAAGAGGCTATTGGTGATTAAAGAAATTGTAATTTATATCACGAAGCCCGCCAAAACCAGTGAAAAGTGAATGTTATTGGACCTCACGCGACACTAGCGCCTCTAGTGGCAAATTCACACGCGATAGCCCCCATTGTTTTAGTTCTACGTTCATTGATTCACATGTTACATTATATTCAAAAATGCTTGGCGCCTGCGTGACTGATCAAGTGATCACTTCATACAAATATATATGAAAGCGTTAAACAGGTTTATATCCGTGTACCTCACCGCGCAAAATACGTAGATAAACGGCGATTTAAAGAAAACCAGCCAGCGCTAACATAGATCTGTTCTGTTCCAGCAAATGGAGAGGTTTAAAGTGGTGGAGCGCGAAACAAAAACAAAGGCGTATTCGAAAGAGGGCCTGGGCGCCGCGCAGAAACTGGACCCGGCGCAGAAGGAGCGCGAGGAGATGTCAGCTTGGCTAGTGCAGTCCATCGACGCGCTCAATTTACAGGTAAAACTTATTCCTTCCCTCCCTGTATTTGCGTTCCCCAGTCCAGTTCCTATAATCTTGGCGTATTCAAGTCTAATAACGTGTATAGGCATCTTCTGCGTAAGCGCGTTCCACCTTAGACCCTATCATCACTTTCCATCAGGTGTGTTCAGGTTCCAAGGCAAGACCCTTTCTAAAAAATAAATACGATTTTCAAAAAGTAAAAAAAACCTGACTCTACAAACTTTTGATGTACCCAGTGTCACTCTCACTATCAAGAAGAAACTAGCGACACCTCACAAGTTAAAATCCATCAAGCCGTTCAGGCTACAGACTGTGCCAAAGAAATATATGGCTGTGCCATACTTACACTTACACACTCGAAAAACATAACCCTCATTCTGGCGGGGCCGGGTAAAAAAGGCTCATAATTCAATGGGCTTCACATTAAAGTACTTTTCACGAAAGAAAAGGTTCCCAAATGCAATGCTTTTTTGAAACCCTTTTTGAACCCATTCTGGAATCTGTGCTTGATTTTTTCTTTGTAGCCCATGAATTGGGAATTGTTCAGAAACGCTGCTGTGGCACCTAATTACTTACTTACTTTACAATAGTGTACTCATAAAATAAAGGATATCTTTAACCAAAAACCACGAATTTATAAGTGCTGCAACAAATGCTCCTACTTCAAGTGCAAAGAGTCTAGGAAAACGTCCAGACTACCACTAAAGTTAAACTCGGACAGTTAGAGCTGACGGAGGTTTGTCACTCAAATACAAAATGCTGAATTGCGTCGTAATAATTGAATGAATGAATGAATGAAATTTATTTGTCAAAAGTGGGTGTACAAAGATCTTAATAACTAAATAGTATCACCACAATTTACCTTTAGACAGGCATACAAATTTGTCATGAACATATAAAATTATTACAGTTTACTTATTCATTAAAATATTCATTAAGATTATAAAAACATTTCTGTGTTAACCATTTATATGTCATATTCTTAAATTGTGGGAAGAAACTCTGTACTCTCTACGGACAACAAACTGTTTATATATAACAGCATTTTAAAGCCTATCTGGACCTATGGTGCCCAACTTTGGGGCACAGCAAGCGAAAGCAATATCACCTGTCTCCAGCGTGTACAAAACAACATATTTCGACAAATAACTAACGCTCCTTGGTACTCCAAAAATGAAGAGATACACGCATATCTTCAAATGCCCACGATCAGGTCTGAAATAGAACATATCAAAAGGCAACATCTTGCGAAGCTAGCACTGCACCCAAACCCTCTAGCTATCCAACTACTGGACTCGTACTGGGCGCACTGTGAAGCGACTGAAGAGGAAAGATGTCTTATGAATGGGTAGAAGTGGCACTGGCCGCTTCACTCTAAAATGTCACTGCTCATCCAACAAATCCGCTTATGGTCTTGCGACCGATCGCAGATGTAAAGAAAAAAAAAAAAAAAAAAAAAAAAAATTCTTAAATTTATATAATTCCTTATCCTTAAACATTGTAAGAACTCATACAAAAAAATCAGTAGAGTAAATGGTAATGTTTACTTCCATAGGTAAGTCATGTTGCTACCAAAATTCGCCTTGTTTAATTTAAATCTAATTATTATCGTGTTACAGGGGATTTTTTATCTTCTTCTATCTATCTTCTATATATATAAAACAAAAAACTGACCGACTAATCGATCAACGCAGAGCCGAAACTACTGGTCGTAGAGAGCTGAATTTGGCCTGCATGTTCCTTAGGGAACGTAGGGGAGCGCTTTCCCGAAAGACCCACGGGAACGGAAAAAAAGGGATTTTACGTTTTAATATTAAGTTATGATCCACATGTCATTTTAAATATGATTTCTAAATAATTATTATGTATAGTCATAGTAATTAAAAAAAAAATGCTTTCTCTCAAGCGGCAGGCGCGTCGGGCCCGCCTACTCGCAGCCTAGATAAGATGCTAAGTCCTAGAAAGCTGACATTTGCTAGTATTTTTGTGGCTATCGTCAACTTCGGAACCCTACATTGCGTGTGGCCCGACACGCACTTAGCCGATTTTTATCCAATAAATTCAGAATTCAAGTTCAGTATTATCACTCTTGTTAGAATGTTAGCAAGATATGGCAAAAGGGTTTAGAATATTGTGAAGGAATAGATTATGGAATACTACTTCAGCCCGCGACTTCGCCTGCGTGGAATTCGGTTATCGCGATTGGCCAAACAGACTAGTATTGGTGATAAAGAAATCTTCCATCTAGCAGCAGTTTCCCATGCGATGTTTTACTATTTATTAATACCAAAATGTATACCTCTTGTTCCAGGTTGATCAATTTGAGTCTGAGATAGAATCACTTCTAGTTGGTAAGAAGAAACGGCTTGACAAGGAGAAGCAGGATCGCATGGAAGAGCTGAAACTAAAGCTGGAGAAACATCGGTTCCACATCAAAAAGCTCGAAACACTCCTACGCATGCTTGACAACATGTCCGTTGAAGTCGAACAGGTATATCTGAAACTATCTACGTAAAGCAATTACTGACCGGTTGACTGACAGACAAGGGGCAGCCTGATATAGTGGATGCATTACCTTCAATAGATGGAATCACATTCAGAAATCAATAAACATTATACAATTGACTATTAAATACTACTACTACTACAACAGCCTATTTACGGCCCTCTGCTGGGCACAGGCCTCCTCTCATCACGAGAGGTAGTCTCAAGATAGTCTTAACGCGGGCCCAGTGCGGATTGGGACTTCATACACATCTTTGAATTACTTCGCAGCTGCGTGCAGGTTTCCTCACGATGTTTTCCTTCACCGAAAAGCTCAGTGGTAAATTCAAATTGAATTTCACACATAAGTAAACTCAGAGGTGCGAGCCGGAATCGAACCGCCGACTCTCTGCATGAGAGGCGGTACGTCGAACCACTAGGCCACCACGGCTTAGCTACTACCACGACTATTAAATAAACCTCATTGATTTAATGAATGATTCATTCAAACGTTGAGTCGCGTTTTTGAATTGTCACATACCTACCTGAAGACCGATTCGCCCCCGTACCACTCTCATGTATACATTTTTCTGTTGTTTGCGTATCGCAACGGCTTTTTCTTTTAATAGAGAATTTACTTCAATACACATTTAATAGTTAGTAAAAATACTTACCTATGATAGGAAACGCGATCTTGTTGCGAATTTGAGCTATCAGATCGCCTTTTACACGATACTTTACAAGTCACCATTTTTCAAGAGAAACCTCGCGTGACACGGAACGATGCATAATGGTGGTGAAGCGACTTCATATAGTTGTATATTATAACGTGTTTGAACAGTTGACCAATGTAGTTTGCCGGAGGGGGTATGATGTATACAATCCCTAAACATTTGCGATTTTTTTCATTATTATTTTTAGTTATACATATTTAGTTAAGTACTGCCACTAATTAATATTTTCATTAATTTGTACCTAACATAAGACCATCTCTAAGATCTTAGATTTAAGTTTAAGTTAGGGACTATACATCCCTTAAATGTAATTTTAGTCTATATGTATACATGTACCTATATATGTATTTTTATACATATTAATTTAAATTTAATGTAAGTCTATATGTTTAAATTTTGAAAAAAGGCCTTCTGCTGATTTTGTTGCGGCGTTTCTTCTCAAGCAATGGGTCTAGGAAGCGCTGGTAAATTCATTTCTGTTAAATTCATTTAAAAGTGACGTGTAAAAGTGCCCAGATGTAACCTATTTGCTGAATAAATATTTTCATTTTAATTTTTTCATGTATGGCATCTCCAGTGGGCTTAATATTGATACTCAAAGATAACATGCACCTTAACGTAACTTAAATAAAAAACTACTTTATAATCATGAAACTTAATTCTAAAATCTAATAAATCTAATAGGAAAAATTTCAGAGATTATGAAAATACGTTTTTACTTTTAGAATCGCTGTCTTTAAAGTTCAAGTTGTTAAAATACCTAGGAGTAACATATTTGCGCATGTTTTTGCCATAATAATTATAAGCCGTGGGTTCTGAGTACTGCTGTCGCCGAATATTCCTTTAACTCTGCTTGATGTGCTAACCCCTTGTCACTAAATTTAAAGAGTAACTAAACAAATATCCGCGGTAATATCCGCGGAACGACAAAGAGCCACAATAACATTATTACTGTGCTAATGAAACCAAAAACAGAATTCGCTTAGATTGTTATGATAAATCCAAGTATTTCAGGTTAAGAAGAGTATTTTAAAATATCCAACTAAACTGACGTTAGCAACCTATACTATACTAACGTAGCAACCTAAACTAACAGTTATTTTTTTAGTAAAGAACTTTTAACTGAATCTTGTTTCGGCTCGCGTTGTACTCGTGGTTGGGTCTTTTTCAAAATGCTCTAACACTAATTCAGCCTACCTAGAATCGACAATCACTGAGAGAAATATTCTCTATAGATCCATTTCTCGCAGCTGGGTGCAAAGATGTATCAGAAGAGAAATAATGTTTCATTAGATCCATACTTCCAAGTAATGGATCTAGTTAGAAAAAAAAAAACATTAGATACATCGTGGAGCTAATGAATGGATCCTAAGAGAATGATCTAGAATCGACTGTGCTTGGACGTCCACTTCCAGTGAACTGATGAAAGGAGCAGGTGGAATGTTGTCATCGGTATTCGCTGTTCAGTAAATTTGGTGGTCGTAAATTCATCACACTGATACAGTTCGCGAGCGATTACGATGTGAATTGCCATCTTCATGGTTTAGCTCATTATATCGTAACTAGTATTCCGATTGAAAAAACATTAAGAATATTTGAAATTAACAACAAAACGTTTTTCTGACTTGACGTTTTGTGAAACCACTACCGAATGACGACTTCCCAGTAGTTGAGATTGCGAAAACTATTAAAGTAGACATTAAAATGTGTATTACCCTTCTGTTTAATCGGTGCTGTTATAACTCTGTAACAGTGCCTAGGTTATTTCGCTCCAGCTATTCTAAATTGTGAAAATGTGTAAACATCTCTTTGAGGTCAATCGTACATGTTAAGTTGGTTAATCTATTAATTAAATAAATAAATGTAATGCGGAACGTTTTTGTATTAATCGAGTATTTATGTTAATTTCAGATAAAAAGGATCAAAGAAGACGTGGAATACTACATAGACTCGTACTTAGAACCGGGGTTCGAAGAAAACGAATACATTTACGACGACATCAACGGCTTGGACGAGATCGAGCTCAGCGGCGTCGGGCTGGCGTCCTCCGCCACCGACTCAAACAGCGACTCGGCCGGCTCGCCCACCAGTCTCATATCAGGTGACGGAGATATACGTCATAACGTCACACACACACGACGCCGGCGAGATCGAGCCAGCGGCGTCGGGCTGGCGTCCTCCGCCACCGACTCAAACAGCGACTCGGCCGGCTCGCCCACCAGTCTCATATCAGGTGACGGAGATATACGTCATAACGTCACACACACACGACGCCGGCGAGATCGAGCCAGCGGCGTCGGGCTGGCGTCCTCCGCCACCGACTCAAACAGCGACTCGGCCGGCTCGCCCACCAGTCTCATATCAGGTGACGGAGATATACGTCATAACGTCACACACACACGACGCCGGCGAGATCGAGCCAGCGGCGTCGGGCTGGCGTCCTCCGCCACCGACTCAAACAGCGACTCGGCCGGCTCGCCCACCAGTCTCATATCAGGTGACGGAGATATACGTCATAACGTCACACACACACGACGCCGGCGAGATCGAGCCAGCGGCGTCGGGCTGGCGTCCTCCGCCACCGACTCAAACAGCGACTCGGCCGGCTCGCCCACCAGTCTCATATCAGGTGACGGAGATATACGTCATAACGTCACACACACACGACGCCGGCGAGATCGAGCCAGCGGCGTCGGGCTGGCGTCCTCCGCCACCGACTCAAACAGCGACTCGGCACTTGGGAGGGCTGCTTGGGAGACATCACATACCGTACTGATGACATTTCCGTTAGTGAGGATCACTATATCTGCGTAGCCAACTGTGAAGTAGTGCAGACCGTTGAGTTTGCTTATAAGGTCATTCGTTACCATGTTCCAGAGTAGTGGTGATAGGACGCCTCCTTGTGGACATCCTTTGGCCACTAGTGCGTATAGAGCTTCAGGTGATGTGAGTTTGATGACCCGCTTACTCAGCATGTTCCATTCCACCATAACTGTATTGGCTCCATGTTTTACCAGTGCGACTGTTATGCTGGCGAACTTAGTCTTGTCGAATTCTCCTTCAATGTCGATGAAGATTGACCCTCAGAGATTTCTCCCGCAGATCTCTGTCACAGAGTCTCTCCATTGTTTTCAGCAAAAACGATGTGAGACTAATAGGTCTGTAGGATTTAGGGTCTGAGTAGTCGCTCTTACCTGGTTTAGGTATGAAGATGACCTTCACCTCCCTCCATTGTTTGGGTATGTGCCAGACTTGCGACCATGACGTTGTTGAGTGCCAGTGTTAGGCGATCTCCTTACCACTTTAGGAGTGCGGGGAAGATACCGTCTAGTCCTGGCGATTTAAACGAGTCGAAATTGTTGATAGTGCAATGTAATTTTTGTGGGCCTATTACTTCTTGTGCGAGCTGCCAGTGCTGCTCTGTTGGGGTTGCTTGCTCCTCCCCCCAGCTGATAGACCTTGTAACTTGGCACCCTAGAAAGTGCACTTGGACAAGGATCTTCTCAGCTTCCTCTTGCGAGTTGGTGAGAGTATTGTCTGGTTTTCGGAGTGAGCCAATGGCTCGATTGGGTTGTTGGGAGAGGACTTTTCTGACCCTGTTTGCTTGTCTGTTGCTTTCAATATTACTGCAGAATTTACGCCACGAGTTGGTGCTGCGGTAGCGTAGACGCTTTTTGTACTGAGCTTTAACTATTTGATAGTTGTCTCAGTCTTCTGCGGTTGTATTCATGGCCCTGTTCAGTAGTCTTCTTAACTTACGCCTGAGTCTCTCCAGTTCAGGTCCCCAGTAGCTGGCCTTTTCTGGCGCTGGTGTTGTTGTTAAATATTTCTGATTGTTTTATTAAGACTTCATGCAGCACTGGTTGCTTAAGGTTAGAGACAGCCTCCCAACGAACCGTTCCAATTCTGTCGTCCGATCCGATGGAATTGATATCTATTAGGGCATTGAAATAATATTAAACCTTTCTGTTTGCGCGTAACAATGAATAACGAATCATAATTAAAACTTTTCTATTTGTTTTGCAGGTACAAGTCCAATCATGTCGCCGGCGTTAGAAGTCCACAATCATTCGACAGATTCCATAGACATTGAGAAGAAAAAGAAAGAAGAACTCATAGCAAAAGTGAGTATTTGTGCCAAACGCACTCATTCATCCATTACTCATCATTTATACCGTTATACTATTCTGTAATAGTGTACAGTTGTGGAGTATTGAATTTTTCCAAATTATGACGTTAGTTTTGGGTTCTTTGACGCCAGTTTGAAGTGAGGAAACCTATGGAAAGTTTAATTAAATATATCATTCTTTGAAATCATGTGTGTTAGAAATAGGTCCCATACATATACAGGATAAATTGACTACACTATTCAATGATCCCAAAATCATTTCTAGGGTTACTTTCCAGAAACATGATGAAAGTAGAAAAAACATTTGAATTACAAAAAAGTTTCATGTTTTTTACACTGGTTTTGGGTTTCTGATCAGCTGCTCTAAATACAGTTTCAGATTTCTACATCTATTTAAACCTTGTAAATTGAATTCGGTATCGATATCTATGGGGTCAAGCAAAGCGTTATGACGATATTTTAACCGCAGCATCAGTTATCGATACTAAGCAAGTTTTTTTTTTTGGTTTTCAAATTTTATCGAGTCAGTAAAAAAAGAATTGTATGGGATTCAGGTATCGATAATCGATCACAACATCAATCCTATACTGGACCATCAAAAAAATACCAACTCGAAAAAAAATTAAAACCTGGAAAACATACTTAGAATCGATAACTGATACAGTTGTTGAAATATCGTCACAACGTTTTGCTTGATCCTGTATAAAACAACAACAATATTTATATCACATATCAAGGTGAATTAATATTACAAATGCCTCTTCGAGCTCAAACCGCTTTACCGATTTTGATGAAGTTTGGTATGGAGATAGTTGGATGGAGTCCCGGGGCAAGACAGGCTACTTTTAATCCAGGATAAACGCAAAATTTCCACGCATAGTACCAAATGAATCCTCGACTTTTTTCCGCCACCAGATGGCACCACCGAGCCATCGGTCCTAGGCTGTCAAAATGTATGGAATGTTAGGTTAAAGGCCGTTCCCTGACCCAGCATCGTCAAATTGCTCATATTTTTCTAAGAAATGCTAACAGCTAAAAATATGTAAAAAAAAAACACATGTTATATTTGATTATATCATCCTTAATTTGACAGCTTTCGTTACACGTTTCACGAAACTTCGCTCGATACAATTTAAAATTTCCAAAGTAATCTCTAACTCGGACCTTTAATCCAACTTTACTCCAGTTTATTATATCAAGCAGTATAATACTAAACATAACAGAAAAAATATCCACATTAAATGCATAATTTGACGATTTAGACGGTATTTTTATAGAAATTAAAACGTGTTAAATACTAACTAAATCGGGCGTTCTGTACGTAGCGCTTTCTCCTTCACTTGTTGCACGAGTGACAGTGACGGCTGAACTGGGTATAGGAGCGGCCTTAATATGGTTTAATGTAATATTTCCAAACTTTCCGTTTCACTTTTCGTTTCCAAACTTACATGTTCATGAACTACTGAATTTGTACTAAATCAAAGTCAGAATTAAAATACGAAATTATTTTGTCAGAATAGAAGAAACATACTACACACTAATATCTTAAAAAGAAACACTTAAAATGTTCAGAGTAATTAAATATTGCGAGAATAACATAAAATGCTGTAATGTTGGGATAGATCATCCATCATCATCATCATTTCAGCCGAAAGACGTCCATTGCTGGACATAGGCCTCCCCCAAGGGATAGAAATGATCTTAACTAACAATATACACGATTTGACAGCTAGTTCCTGCTAGGACCTGCTAGCTCAATGTGCCGCCTGGTGAGTGTTTTTTCAGCAAACCCTCATTCCACGCAGGAGAAGTCTCAGGGAGAAGCCAGTATTTTATACGACATTTAGTTTATGTCGTTATTGAATGTAATTTATGGCGTATTGAACCCAAACCTAGCTGGCCGCCTTCAGCAGTGGTATAGTTGTGTGACTTGAAAATGAACCCATACACTTGCGCGAAATACTGTTTTTACTAAACGAAATATTTGTAGCTTTTGAAAGTAAATCCAACTGGTTATAGGTTTCGTTTAAATTGTTAGTAAAAAGGTTCCATTGCAATCAAGATTTTGATCTAAAAATTTAACTGTAATAAATAACTGTGATTGACGGCCGGATTGGTCCAGTTGGTAGTGACCCTGCTTTCTGTTCCGATGGTCGCGGGTTCGAGTCCCGCTCGGGGCAAACTTTGTGTGATGAACACTAATCTTTGTACTCGAGTCATGGATGTTAGTATTTCTCTATATAAGTATTTATATCATAGTACAAGCTTTGCTTAGTTTAGGGCTAGGTCAATATGTGTGAAATGTCCCAAGATATTTATTTATTTATTTTATTTAAATATTTGGACCTGCGAGAAAAAATGGTTATTAGAGATACGCCACCGACAGTGTAACAATAAAACAAATTGAATGGACTACTACTACTATTGACTACAGAAAGTGCTTTGCACGAATCCTTTAAGGCGGGAGCGGGAATAGGACGCGGATAAAAATACTCAGGAAACCAATTTTATTGTTCACACTTGACATGGGTGGCACAGGTGCCCACGGCACTGTACGGCCTGCCCGTGTGAACTTATGATGTTAAGGAGGATTTATCCCGAAAGTTGGCAACGTCGCATATAGCGTGTAGATGTTTCGCCGTTTTTATTAATATCTCAATATCTCTGAGTTAAAAATGAAGTTATCATTCTATGGTTGAATGACGCGTCTCGTTTTATATTTGTTGGTTAGGCATTCAAATGATAACATTACATTAAAATGCGTGGAAAATGCGATAGAAAGTTTTCAAAAGATATTCCTTCCATAATACTAAAAATTTCGTGTTCCCATGATAATTGTTGCAATCCATACTTAATGTTTTATTCAACCATAGAGCGATAATTCATGTTTTAATTCAGTAATATTCAGAAATTAATGAAAACAGTGAAATATTTGACAGTAAACCCTCTTAAAGCTTGATGCTTTCTGCTGCGCTACGCGTTTTGAAGCGCGTTGTAAGACATTACAGACATTACCACCCGTACTTGAAGCAGGCCGCGGGGCAGCGAAATTGTCAACACATTCAACTGTCTGGTCTGGACTGTATTTGGTCGCGTTTAAGAAACAAACTGGACTGGATCCAACACGTTAACATGGAACCTTTTTACCTCAATTATTTCGCAAATGTATCGGTTATTTTCCAAGTGATGTGTGTTTTCAGCCCGTAAAGCCGCTGCCGCTGCGGGCGGGGCACGCTGGCGCGGCCAATAATAACGCCCCTAACGTTAGTTCCTTGCTCAATAACTCCGCGGCATCCACCAATAGGTCAGTCCACTGACTATTTACCTATTCTCATCTCTAGTATTGATGCTTTGAATTTCGAGCACGAAAAAATCCATGATGATATTACACGACTAGCATATATTTGACCCACCTGCACCAAGCCGAATGTAGTAGTCTAAATCAGGATTGGTTGTATCAGCTTAACTCGAGTTAGATGCTAACCCGAGGTTAGTGGCGTTGGTGCAAGTCGGCCTTAATGGCATAACTCATTCATTGCGAGTGCTATCAAGATTTCTTATTAGTCAGAGTCTTGTATACAATAGGGATGACGACAACTTTTTTTTCTTAGTCTATCAGGAAGATTATTGAAAAGTATTGGACACGTATTTTTTCTTTTTTCACGTAATCAAACTTATACGGAGATATATTGAGTTGAAATGTCGCGTGACGTCACGGTTAGGTACGATTTATACCTAACGGTGACGTAGTTAGCCCCCACTCTCCAACTTTAATGCGTTTTATCGCGGTCATTCTTTGTTAATTTGATTTTAAAAAAAAATACGTGTCTAATGTTTTTATTTCCTGACTGACGGACTAATTAGAATTTCGATTTCTTCACCCTGTCGTCATTCCTATTTCGCGTAAATTTTTAGTCTTGCCAAAAATGTAAGTACTCGATATTATGTTCTATATCTAATTCATCATTTAGTTACTTATCTTTTTTATTGAATTACAAAGTTATGTTAGTTGTGCAGCACTCACATATTGGTCTTAAATTCAAAGCATCAAATATTTCAATTTAGTAGTTCACCTAAATTCGAAATCAATTTTCGGCGTCATTCCAATCTCTTTGAATATTGTTTTCGATTTTAGCTGGAGACAACTCATCATTACCATTATTTGCATTTGAAATTCGGGCAATTTTTAATTATAAATTGCACGAAATCTATATTATTAGAATCTCAAGTAGGCGTTCTGACCAAATGTCTCGTTAGTATGTTTCATGTTGAGAATGTCAATTTCTAAATGTATACAGATATGAACTGGACTGTGCCTGCCGCTTGGAGGAGGTGCACAATTGTCTGATATCTATTTTTTATCTTGAAATCAGCTATCCAGACATCTAGCATGCTAGCTACAGTCGTGTTCATTCGCGGCTTGAAAGAGAATGACTTGTACGTTTGACGTCAAAGGTATGTTTCCCTATTGCACCCTAATCCGTTGTTATCGCTAGTCCTTGGTTATGTTGGGGCGAGCGAAAGCGAGCGTTAACATTAGGGACGAGTGAAAATGACCAATTCGCACGTGTGTCAAACGACTTTCTAATACATTTGCGAAAAAATATGATTAAGCAAAAACTTACGCACGCTCACTAGGTGTCAAAAACCAAAAGGCGCTCGTTCGTAAACGAAAACTTTTCGAAATATTTACTTTTTGAACAACTGTATTAAAAAGAAACATATCTTTGACGTGTGCTGTCCTGTTCTTGGCAGCTCTCGAGTCTGGTTGTGATCGTGGCCTGATTACAATTATAACGTAAACCATGTTGCAGTATAAACAACACGGGCATGTCCGGCGCGTCGACGCCGAGCAAGCAGCCCCCGGCGCCCAGCCCGCCGCAGCCCCATCCGCGGCACCTCAACAACACGGGTGAGTGGCAACACGTGACTGTACCAGGCCTTACCGACGTGTGACAACATAAAAATGAAAAGTGCCCACATAACGAGGAATCTCCTTATGGCTAAAGGAAAAAAAAATACAAACAAAACTTAGATACGTATCATAGGTATTGGTACACGTATATCTATAAACCTGACGGTATAAGTCAGTGGAAACGAGAAGTACCGACACTGTCAAGCGTATGACCTAACGAAGATAAGTTGATTAGACACATTTTAACATAGGCTGTACGTGAAAACTAGCCAAGGCAGATCTTGATCTTGTTGAAATACATCCCAAGTGACTCGCAGAACTTAGCGCCCATATGTAGATCTCAATATTTTATTGGAAATCGACAACGACATATTATGTTGAACTTGGCTCTTATTTCACATCAGTTTCGCATATATGTTTTGATGGAATACATTTATTTATTTATTTCAATACATTTACACGACATTACAGTTAAAACATCAATGCGCCGTGAAACGAGATAACAATAATACATTTACCTTATACATGGTTGGTCAGATCATATAGCAAATAATTAACCCACAGTATTGGCTATCGATTCTCAGCATATTGTATAGGTCTTTAATTTTTTTCGAGTTGGTAAAAAAATATATATATGGGATTGGTTGTGAGAGCGAGCATGTTCATGTTCGGTGTTTTTATAAATATAGTATACAAAACTAAACATAATAGGAGAGACGACAACTTTTTTTTCCTTAGTCTATCAGGAAGATTATTGAAAAGTATTGGACACGTATTTTTTCTTTTTTCACGTAATCAAACTTATACGGAGATATATTGAGTTCAAATGCGTGACGCCACGGTTAGGTACGATTTATACCTAACGGTGACGTAGTTAGCCCCCACTCTCCAACTTCAATGCGTTTTAACTTAGTCATTCTTTGTTAATTTGATAAAACAAAAAATACGTGTCTAGTATATTTTTATTACCTGACTGACGGACTAATTAGAATTTCGATTTCTTCACCCTGTCGTCATCCCTATTGGTACAATTCAAATTGGAACAGTTCATGTCAGAGATTGATTAAATTCAGTAATTGATTGCCAGTTCGGCTCTTGTCGCATTCGCGAGATTTCCCGATGGAAAATATTTGTTCACTACATCTGTGTATGTTGTGTGTCAGGAATGACGGAGCTACTACAGAACGACACGCTGGAGCCCGCGCCCGCGCCTGAACCGCGCCTCTATCCTGCCAGTAAGTCACACACACACACACAAAACGTCATATCTGTTTTGTGTCAGGGATGGCAAACCTTTATTGGTGACCGTTTTATGAAACAAGTAAGAATTTGGCTACGACTTGCCGTAAAATAACCATGACTGAGTGATTTAATAAAAAAAAAACAACAAGATGTATCATTATTGCTAAATACTTTTTATTTGCGACCCGAAATTGTTACAGCGGTTGTAGATTTCTGTTATTGCAAATTAGATGCTTAATGTAAGTAAGTTAAGGCAAAATTTTTGGAAGAATTGAACAAACTCAATCAACAAACAAACCCGTTGAGTAACGCCACAATAGAGCTAGTCACATGACGGACTGACGGTTGACATTAACGGTTGGTGACAACTAACTTTTTTTTTCATTGAAGACCAATGCTACGTTCCGTGTGGTCGGGTAGTGGTATGTATGAAATGTCACAACGATGATTTAAAAAATCTTTCCGGGAAAATTATACGGAATAAAAACATATTTTGCGCTGTTTCGTAATCCCTGGAGGGACCTCTATTACATAAAAATTTAATTTACACCTCTTCCAAAAACTTAACCTACCCAATTCCCATTAGGGAATACTATGTATGAGCCAAATATTAATTTGGCTCATACATAGTATTTTTTTTCTGACGTGCCAAGAATGGATTAGCGTATCGCCGGTCAGTTTCCTAATTCGTAAAATTTTCTGATTCAACAGTTTAATGATTAGACTGTTTCTTAATTCGCCAATTTCCTTTTTTGCCAGTTTCACTAAATTGTCAGAGCCCCTATTAAGCCAGTTTCTTGAGTCGCAAACTTCCTTATTCCTTAATTATCTTAAGTTGTCAGTTTTGCTATTTCGTCATTTTCCTAATCCGTTACTTTCCTTGTTCATCTGATAGTTTAGTTTGTCAGTTTTCCCATCTCGTCATGTTTATGATTTGCTACTTTTTTGGGGTTCCGTAGTAAACTAGGAACCCAGCTGTTTTTAAGGCGATCTTAAGGCGATACAAGACATATTTTTGTACTCAGCTAAAAGGTAAAGCTTTTGTAATACGCACATCGAGCAATAAATATATGATTGATTGATTGATTGAAAGTAGGTGTATCAGGAAAAATGACTAGATATAAAAAATGACTAGAACGTGATATTGTCAAGAAAGAAAAATTATGACAAATCCCGGATTTAATCAGCTGTGATAAGATTGTAGGGGATGATAAGTATTGTAGGTTACAGTTAGGTAACAGTGGTAACACCTTGACCCGAGTCAAGAAATTGTAAAATTATAATAAACCGACCTTCAATTCCGCATTCAGTTTCAGTGTAAACGATTCGTATTATTCGTATTAATTTAAAAAAGAAATCATTTTTAAATTAAATACTTTCGATAATTGTATTATTTGGTAATTAAATTCGTTAAAAAATGCATAGAAAGAAGAAAAGGGCTTTACTATTCCCACTAAAGTCCCTTTCAAACATAATTTGAGGTTCTTAGAACGCGTAATTCGTCTTTGTACTGTATGCACATAAGGAACGTTAAATTAGTTAACAACTCATTCACAGTTCCGTCTAGTTATTATTTCTTGTAAAATGCAACCACCGTGGCGATCAAGCGCACGCAGTATAGTCCCCACTGTTTACAAATAAACGTTATCACGTGTGAATGGGCGCCGCTGGTCGTGGCGACGTGGCCGTTGGCCGGCGGCCAACAGTGGCTACTCGGCCGCCGCGCTGGCCGCCGGCCAGACGTCGCCAGGCCTCGCTGCTGCGCAACCGAAGCCGTATTAAAACTGATAAAACAAAATCAAAATGAACGTGTATTTTACCATTTTAAAACATGGACGATGGTAAATAATGTGTGTGCATGTGCTCGCGTATTTCTGTGCTTTATCCATTCGGCAACGCACTCCTTTGTCTCGTTACTAAGGCTTCTGGCTAATAAACGCAGTGTTTATTTCGGTTTCGCATCGGCCATGTACAATGACGCGACGTTTTACCGGAATTGTTGCATTGTGAAAAGACATTTGGACAATATGTTTATCTAAAATAGTTAAAAATAATAATCAGGCTATACGTGTTGACAAAATTATCAAAGTGAACCAGAGTCCAGAGTGTAGGTAATTAGAAAATGATTCATTTCGTTTATTACACATGCTCCATAAAAACATGTTTATTGATTTTAAGGGACCTCAAAAGGAAAACAGAAACCCTTATAGGATTACTTATGTCTATCTATCACAGCCAAATTGTTCATAAAAAACTAGGACCCCATTTTCGGGAGATGTTAAATGTCTTTAAAATCACAACGAAACATACGTAGAAGTCAGAATCAGAAACGTATAATGTCACATTTATAATTTTATATTAATTTACATTTATACTAATATTGTTATTTTGACCTTTGGAGACACCTTACATCTCCAAATTTGACTAAGGAGACCGTATACATCTCCTAAACTTGTGTTGTATGATTTTATTTTAGAGACTGTGTACAACTTTAGGATACATAGAGACGTATAAACATTTAAGATTATTATTAATCTTTTTAGTTATACATATTTAGATAAGTACTGTTATTAATTAATATTTTCATTAATTTTATAAGACCATCTCTAAGATCTTGGATTTAAGTTTAAGTTAGAGACTATACATCCCTTAAGTGTAATTTTAGTATGTGCCTATATATGTATTTTTATACATATTAAGAGGGTTTATCCCAAAAGTTGGCAACGTCGCATATAGCTGTCAAATGTACAGCTGTTTTTATTGATTTCTCAATATTGCTGAATTAAAAAGGAATATATCATTTTATGGTTGTATGACACGTCTCGTTTTATATTTGTTGGTTAGGCATTCAAATGATAAGATTACATTAAAATGCATGGAAACTGCGATGGAAAGTTTTCAAAAGATATTACCTCCATAATACAAAAAATTTCGTGTTCCTATGATTGCTGTCGCAATTTATACTTAATGTTTTATTCAACCATAGAGCGATAATTCATGTTTTCATTCAGTAATATTCAGAAATTAATGAAAATAGGAAAATATTTGACAGCTATTTGCGACGTTGCCAACTTTCGGAGTAAACCCTCTTAATGTAAATGTAATGGGAATCTGTTTAAATTTTGAAAAAGGGCCTTCTGCTGAGTTTGTTGCGGCGCTTTTTCTCAAGCAATGGGTCTAGGAAGTGCTGGTAAATTCATTTCTGTTAAATTCCTTTTAAAGTGACGTGTAAAAGTGCCCAGATGTGGCCTATTTGCTGAATAAATATTTTCATTTTAATTTTTCATAAAATTGCCAATCGGACGAAACGTACCAAATTAAGGGGACTTACTTGGATTTACAGCGATCTCACTCGCTCCGTGGTCTTCTAAATTCAAATACCGACGCCGTGCCGGCTCCAACATGATACGAGCAGCGGGCGGCTGTAAGCGCGGCGATGCGATGGCTTGAAAACGGTCTATTCAAGTCAAGTTCTTTACACAAAGTACGACCACTAGTCAAATCAGTAAATCACTATAAAATCTCCGGGGCAATGATTATTTCAAAGAAAACAATTAAAATCCGGTTCTACGATACCACAACGTGACGTATCAGTAGGAGTTCGAATGGAAGACTAACTTTTTAATTTTTACTTTTTTATTACTTAATGGCGGAAAAACGGCCAGTAATGCGCGCTGTTTTCTCACCCCTTCATGGCAGAGGTTTCGTCAAATTATGGCATCAATAGGTGAAACCCGGTGAATTGCCTTATCTTTTGTTTTAATTTCACACGTGAGTGGATTAATAACTTCCAATTAATTATATGCTACATAGGAAAGTAGGTAATATTGTTGATATCTGGGATGCCGTGTTTGTGTTCTATAGGTATCTAAAACTACAGATCAATTTACATGTTTTACTTCTAGCGTGTATGATGCGTAGATAAACGTGAATTTGATTTCGCACTGGAATAACAAAATCTTGTATCAGTGTTAGTTACTGAAATGATCAAACAAGATCAAGTTAGAAGGGTGTTTTATCGAAAATTTATCACGAACCCAATATTAGGTCTGGATGACCAGGGATCTGAATTAATTAATAGGTACTTCTTTTGAAATAGCCCGTCCTGAATTACTAATTATGATTGTTGCGGGTAAAAGCAATTCCGGAATAATTTTAAGCGACTTTGATGCAAAAACATTAATTTCAGATATATTTTTTTAATGAAATAACATAGAAACTTACGAAAAACATTCACAGAAACCAACGAAACTGTCAGTTTCGATACAATATTAGATAACAAGTCCGATGTAAATAATCGTCACTTTCGATACGAAACATGGTTATCATTACGTATACTATCGAAACTCGGTTTTTCAGTAAACTGAAACAGATTTTCATAATTGAATGTATTGTAAAGAAAGTGCTTCATTTTTAGGGTTCCGAAGTCCACAAGGAACCCTTATAGTTTCGCCATGTCCGTCCGTCCGTCCGTCCGTCCGTCCGTCCGTCCGTCCGTCCGTCCGTCCGTCTGTCCGCACTATTGCTCGGAGATGCTTAGGCCTAGAGAGCTGTAATTTGGCATAAATATGCATATTAGTTACGCTGACAAAGTGGTACAATAAAATTTTGAAATATTTTTTTTTATAGGGTACCTCCCCTACTCGTAAAGTGGGGATGTAATTTTTTTTTCTTGCGTACCCTATGGTGCGGCATATCGTTGAATAGGTCTTAAAAAAATATTGTGGGTTTGTTAAAACCATTTTTTGATTAAGTGATGCGTTTGTGAAATATTAAGCTTTAAAGTGCTATTTTTTGTTAGAGTCACGTGTCCCCCCCCTGCCAGCTAAATGGTGGTATTTGGATGGCTGAAAAAAATCACGGTTGTGGCATATATAAAGTTGAAAGGAAAACTATCAGAGCTAAGTAGGCTGTACAAACTTACGTACGAGTAATAGTCGACCAACTTATAATGATGATTTTTCTCGAGCGGCAGGGGCGTCGGGCGGACACGTCATACCACAGGCTAGCTAGATGCTAATAAGTCTTAGAAAGGTACTGTGGGCATCCTAAACTTCGGAACCCTATAATTTGCGCGTGGCCCGACACGCACTTGGCCGGTTTTTTTATTAACAATTTGCTAAAGCACGGTTATTGAGAAACACATATTTTTAAATTTATGCAAAAAACAAACTTCAAAACGCTCTACTGAAAAGTAGCTAAAATGACTTTCGATGATTTACGTAAGGGCCGTCGATATATCGGAAATAAATACATTTGTCGGAAGACATGAACCTGGAATTGGGACATGTCAGGGGACTGACTTTTAAGGTGATCATGTTGTGAATCTTAGGCCGGCCCTAGACGATCAATTATATTGCACAATATTTCGAATTGTGCAATGTTATTGACCGTTTAAGGTTAGTATTGCACAATATTCTTGACAGTGGCAGACGAATCAATGTTATTGCGCAATTTTATTGTAGGTCCTAGGGCCGGCCTAGTACATTGTGTATTAAGGGCGGTAAACGAGGAATTGTAGTCGAGACCATTTATAAGCCCGAAACCGAATGTTGAGGGCTTTAAAAGGGCTCGAGACTGCAATTCCTATACCGCCCGTGATACACACATTTTTTCATCACACTTGCGAGGAAAATAAAGAAAATATTCACTAGGACGACCTGTCAACTTATGTCTGTAGGTTAATCGATATCGCGAAGAAACCTTTTTTTGTTTGTTTTTAAATGTATAATTCGTACTGGCCAAGTGGCCCCTAACAATGGTGCGGCCATTTAAGTAGTTTTACTTGTTAATTTGTATTATATCGAACAAAAACAATTGAAATCACATACATTACCGCCCTTGGGTTCATAAGAAATCTCGAAAACCCGTGGTCATAATGTAGGCCTTAGAGACAGCTTGGCCTGCCTGTAATGACACCGATTTCGAGCAAGTGTGATGAAAATTAATTTTACGTCACCCGTGGCCGTAAAGTGGGATTTTCTGTCCCCTACGCGGAGAGAAAATCTCACTTTTTGGCCAAGGCAAGACGTAAAACTTTTGACAAACCACGGGCGGTAATTCGTAAAGCCCCAGATCGCATATTTATGGCCCTCACCTTCGGTTCGGGTCACAAACACCTGCGATCTGGGACATTAACGAATTCACCGCCCTAGGTCTGTAATGTACTATTACAGTATAATATTATCAACAAGTAATGGCCTACCAAGAATAAGTATCTAGTTTGTTATCGTTATTGTTGCACAGAATTGGGAAAATATTTCAACAATGGTATAAAAAATGCCTGGGACAACGATTTTCCAATTAATGGAGAAATGCCCTAATATCCATATTATATCCATATTAATCCATACTAATATTATAAATGCGAAAGTAACTCTGTCTGTCTGTTACCTCTTCACGCTTCAACCGCTGGACCGATTGAGATGAAATTTGGCATGGAGATAGTTGGCGTCCCGGAGAAGGACATGGCTACTTTTTATCCCGGAAAAATGTACAGTTCCCGCGGGAACGCGTTAACCGAATTCCACGCGGGCGAAGTCGCGGGCAGAAGCTAGTATTACTTATAACATAATATTAATAATATTTCGCATTTATAATATTAGTATAGGTGAAAAACTTAAGTCACATGTTGTATGTGTGAGTAATGTGTGCGAATAGACATTCTATTTTGAAATTTGTAATGAATTTCTATTCGCACACATTACTCACACATACAACAGGTGACTTACATAAGTTTTTCACCTACGAGTATATGGATACATCGTATATCTAGTAGTAGTATCGTGTATCTAGTACAAGCTTTGCTTACTTTGAGGGGTAGGTCAATTTGTGTGAAAATGTCCCAAGATATTTATCTATCGAGTTTGACTTGTTGCAGAAATAGTGGAG
>OZ020279.1:14660438-14742769 GCA_963971205.1 Aethes cnicana | reverse complement strand
CAAATATCCGTTTATTCATCGCTTCCTCTTGTCCCCCCGCCGGCCCCTCCCGCCCCTCCCCCCGCCGCCGCCGCCCCCGCCCCCGCCTCGGAAGCGGCGCCGCACGCCCGCCGCCTCCTCCGTGTCGTCGTCGCTGCCGGCGCAGCGCTTGCGACCCTTCGAAAACTTTTTGTCCTCCAGCTCCTTCATTTCCTGATGAAATTAACATTTCAATTTTTTGTAAGGCGCAATTCGAAAACCATTTCGGTAGGTTCATCATCATCATCATCGTCGTCGTCGTCGTCGTCGTCATCGTCATCGTCATCATCATCATCATCATCATCATCATCATCATCATCATCATCATCATCATCATTTCAGCCGAAAGACGTCCACACATCAGTCTTGCGAGCAATGTGCCCCGCCCATTTCGGTAGGTATCGCTGTCTAAAGGATTCAATAAAAAATAAAACCAGCCAAGAAGCGAGTTAAACTCGCGAGGATAGGGTTCCGACCCTTGATTATTTTCAACGACGTCATTTTCAAACCGTTTCCCAGGATAAGCTCTTTTATATGATAGATTTCAAATACAATGGACTTCTTAATAATTTTCCTGTAATCCGTAGGTCAATAACTATCCTCCGTATTTTTTTCAAAATTTTAGGTCCAGAGGTTTCAGATGTAAGGGGGGGGGGGGGGGAGGGGAATGGTCATTTTCGCCTATTTTCTTAAATAACTCGAATTGTATTGACCAAAAAAGAAATAATAAAAATATTTAGAAAATTGTGTTTTAGTAGTGAACTGGTTCTAGACGTTATAACTTTGTATTATATGAACAATTTGTATGCAAACAAAGAGTTGTGACTCTCAACTTGTGAGTCATGCTACGTCATTCTTGACATACGCCCTGTAGTAGGTAGAGTATCGTAAGGTTTATACCTCGGAATCGGAACCTGAGTCCAGTCAACGGATAATGTGTTCTTTACCATAAATACTAAAAATGTAACGCCGCGCCTGCCTGTGATATGAAACATTGAAGCTACATTTTTGTATCTACTGCGATTTCGACACGCCAATATTGTGCAATATCGCATTTTCATTAATATTTTTTGCTACTGACGTTGGCGTATATCTGTTACGGCAGTGATAAGCAGACTAACGTCAGGCGAGCTTCAAAGCAGTCGCAGGGAACGCCCACTTGACATTTCCTCCTAGTTTATTTTTCCATGGTCCCTCCCCTCCACAATTCAAAACGCTTCGATATATTTGGAAAGTATTTAAAAAGCACCACCAACACTCAACGCATATTTGACGGCTGTCTCAGCACGCTCACATTGTGTTGAGTGTAGGTGGTGCTTTTTAAATACTTTCCAATTACATTAACGCGTTTTGAATTGTGGAGGGGCTGGACTTCCTATAATAGATCATCTCTACTCTTATACTCTACTACTGTTAGAATGAGATTTTAAATTTTAATATGTATGAAATTTACGACTTACGAATGAAAGAAAAATACGCATTCTTTTAATTTGCAGCCAAAAAATACGGAGTAAGAGGGGCATGGCAGGCAGGCTAAAGTAAAGGGATGGCAGAGGGGGTCGCCCGGTTAAGCGGAGTCTTCAGGATTACATGTCTATGGGTAAAAATGGTGCTTACGTCACCGTACAGTAGCTCGGGACCGCTTATCGTCTCGCCCCTCGACCCCGGCAATTTTGCTTTTGTTAACTAGAGTGCAGCAAAAATATGATGTAGTATGCAATACTCACGATCTTGGTGAGCCGCTGCGCCTCGGCCACGCGCTCCTGCAGCACCATGACCTCGCTCTCCTCGGTCGGGTACAGCGGTAGCTGCT
Organism: Aethes cnicana; assembly: GCA_963971205.1. NCBI lineage: Eukaryota > Metazoa > Arthropoda > Insecta > Lepidoptera > Tortricidae > Aethes > Aethes cnicana. Next base: position 14,740,938 of record OZ020279.1, on the reverse strand, counting down.
TGCCAATCAGCTGCTCGATGCGCTGGTAAAGCTCTACGTCGTACTGGAAGGTAAAATACGGTTCAGTGGATCACGGTTAGCTGAGCCCGTCCTGTGATACTGTGTGCGTGAAGCTAACATACCAAGATTATTTGTAGTAATAAAGTTGCTTCCGCTATTTCTAACCATTCAGGTCATATAAAAATGTAATTCCCAATAAATTACAGAGGGACCGCGAAATATGCGCACATATTTATCCTCTTTCGTCAATATGACGACCGGATTGGTCCAGTTGGTAGTGACCCTGCCTTCTGTTCCGATGGTCGCGGGTTCCAGTCCCGCTCGGGGCATACTTTGTGTGATGAACACGAATGTTTGTACTCGAGTCAGGGATGTTTGTATTTATATGCCTATGTATGTATGTATTTTCCTATATAAGTATTTCTATCGTTGTCTAGCATCCATAGTACAAGCTTTGCTTAGTTTGGGGCTAGGTCAATATGTGTGAAATGTCCCAAGATATATATAGATTTATATATATATAAATATGTATAAAAAAAATAATCAATTGAAAAGATGGATGTGGTCTCGGGAGACAGGATAAAGATGCTCTTGGTTTCCGAGGGCGCCACTCCACTTTGGTCACTGACAGCCTGGTAAAGCACCTAATTTAGCAGACACTTCACCTTAATACAAGACTAAACTGAACTTCTTTTTATAAACGAAAAGGCACGATGCACTAAATGGACGTAGTTATACATAAACGTTCCAAACCACATGACATGACTATTCGCGCGATCCGTCGATCCTGTTTCCTACGCGTTTTTCTTAAATTGACAGTGCGATTAATGAGGGAAGATGTGTAATCCGTTGAAGCCGATTGTTACCTATTGCTGTGAATAGTACAATATTAAGTTACTTAAAACGCGCTAATGCGCTAAGAAATATTTATACAAACAATTTCAAAAACGACTAACGATTTGGACGAAATTAACGATTTAGTTAGGTAAGTATCTCATATCTGCGAATAGTAATGTTTAGATATTTTCAGTCCCCAATCCGCACTGGGCCCGCGTGGGGACTATAGCCCAACCCTCTCGTGTTGAGAGGAGGCCTGTTCCCAGCAGTGGGCCGTAAATAGGCTGTTGTAGTAGGTATTTTCAGTTGCTACGGTACTACATGAATGCACATGGAATGTCGCACTGACCTGCGAGACGAAGGTGACGGCCTCGCCCGCGCGGCCCGCGCGCGCCGTGCGCCCGACGCGGTGGATGTAGTCCTTGCTGTGCAGCGGGATGTCCAGGTTCACCACCACGTCCACGTGAGGAATGTCCAGCCCCCTGGCACAAAACACCCGCGTAACATTGGACTTCCAATATATCGAAACAACACACACAGGGTTATGCCGATAATATAGTGGTACACCATATCAAACATAATGCAGGTAGGCTCTTAACACAATCTACAAATGGTGTAAAGAAAATGATCTGTCGATCAATGCGGACAAAAGCGTACTTAATACCTTTTACTAGGAAGAGAAATCTCGAAAAGCTCACATATCACAAGCTAAACAGAGAAACTATCCTTTTCAAATGAAACAAAATATTCACTCTAGGGGTCACAAATATCACTTTAGCCCAAAAACTCACATGAACCCCACATCTAAACAGCACTGTCCAAAAAGCCAAAATAGCTTTGTGGACTGCTGTATGGGAGGTGCCAGATGGGGTTTAAAAACCCACATCGCACTATGGCTTTACACAGCAGCAATCGTGAGGCCAATGGTAACCTACGCCTCGGCCGTTTGGGCGAGTAAAACCGACTAAATAACAACGATAGTAAGGCTGGACGGTCTTGAACGCAAATTTTATATGCCTCCCTTACCGGGGTACGCTATACAGCGCGTCTAGAGTATCCAGTCCAAGCAAAAATCTTGATTTTGATAAGTAGTCAATGTACTGTGATTGGTTATTATCTTATAAAATGTTTTTTTTTTTAATTCCGAATAAAAAAAATAAAAATAAACTCATGTCGAACGAATTATGGGCCAAAGTAACCACCCAGTGGAAGCCCAACAGTTCCAATCGGAGACGAGGCAGACCTCGTCGGCGATGGCGGGATGAAATTGATTCCTTTTTAAAGAACTGGCCAGAGACTGCGCAAGACCGAGAGCAGTGGAAAAGGTGGGGGGAGGCCTTTGCCCAGCAGTGGGACAGAACGGGCTCATAATAATAATATTCTGAATAAAAAATCGAATAAAATTAAAAAATTAAAAACAAAAGCGAGTGTTAATATAGTCTTAAATCTATTTTACCATTCTGTAATTCTTTCAACTTTACCTAGAAGCTACATCAGTGCAGATCAATATGGAGCGACTCTTGTTCTTGAACTTGTTGAGTGCTGCAAGCCGTTTGTTCTGCGACATCTGTCCATGTAGAGGAACTGCTGCCAGCCCGAGGTTCCGCAGTAAAAGCGCCGTCCGCAGCGCTCCGGCACAGGTTGCCACAAACACTATGAATGAGTTGCCGGAGAGCTCATTCAATATATGCACCAGGTATACATCCTGAAATGTATAATAGTGGGACTGTAGTTATGAACTTTCCACCTAGCCAGCCAGTCTCTTTAACAAGTTTATCTACACCCATTTTATAAATCCTCTATTGTCCAAATCCTCTATAATGCGTTCAACATGCGTTATGAATGCAAGTTCTGTGAAATCCAATTTCCTATCTGTAGTCATAAAGTAAAATTCATTTTACTACATTAAATTCTATTTCGTAATGACGTTCAAATAGCAATGCTCACCTATAATTCTTCAGTCAGACAGAAAAAAAGTTGTGTATGCAACTGTAAGTACATAATTATGCTTTAAAAACACGGTCAATCTTATTATGAAACTCTCCTGGCGGCTCGTTTCATAAAACCACACGCATGTTTAAGGCCACTCATTATGTAACAGTTACATAATAGTAGTTTATGTAACTGCTACATAATAAAGGTCCTTAAAACATGAGTGGGGTTTTATGAAACGAGCCGTCACGCGAGTTTCATAATAATATCGCACGAGTGTTTTAAGGCCTAACAAAGGTGACCATTGCAGTTTGATGATATTCGAAATTTGAACGTCATTACAACACCAAATTCGATTATGTAATTTAAAATTAATTTTACTGTCACATCATAGAGGATTTATGATACGAGTGTAGATTATTTTAGGTCTATTTAGTATTATTATCTACCTTATACTTCACTGGGATAAAGATGTAGTACTGTTGAAGTTTCTCCACAGTCTGGTACTTGGTGGAGACCTCAACCTTCACTGGGTCCTGCAGGGAGGCCCTTTGAAGCTTCTGGACTTTTTTCGTCATCGTGGCGGAGAAGAGATAGGTGCGGCGCTCTCGGGGTATGACTCGGAGGATCTTATCCACTTCCACTTCAAAGTCCATGTTGAGAATGCGGTCGGCTTCATCCATAACCTAGAAAAGGTCAAGTTAAGTTTAAAATATATGTTTTCCTTTTAAATATCTTTGTTTTGTAAACTTTCAATTACATAATTGTGTTACAAACAAAATCTCATGTCAAGATAACTAGAGATTAGGCAATTGAATGTTATTTCTGAACATTTGTTGTAGCTTAAGAACTTACTAAATACTTTAAAGCCTTCAAATTGAATCCCTTGGTGTTTTCTAGGTGGTCCACCAGCCGGCCAGGGGTGGCGATGATAATGTGCGGCTTTTTGGACAGAGTGAGGGCCTGCGCGACCATGTCCATGCCACCCACTATCACTGCACACTTTACTCCTATACTCGCTCCTAACATCATGAGAAGTCATTAGATGTAATGATAAAATGAAGAATAAATGAAGATGATTATTTATTGTTTAATCTTGAAAAATTTTGTTGTTCCAACATTTGAACTAAATTAGGAAAAATTATGAATTCAGTAACATTAAGACAAGGAGTAGTGTGGCAGGCAAAAGAAAATGGGGGCCCTATGATAACTTGGTGGCTCATGTGCTTCTTACTTAAAAAACATTTTAAAGTAAAAAACAGTGCCACCAAGCTCAGGGGCCCCCGGAGGTCGAGGGCCCAGGGCATTGCCACAAGTTACTATACTGCTTTTCATGACCCAAGAGTAAGGTGACATTTGAAAATTTTCAATTCTATGCAATCAATATCCCAAGTAAAGAAAATAATCATAGTATGTAATAACCAAAACCACGAGTAACAGCCGGGTCGTGACGCTCATGTTCATCTGACGCAAATGCTCATCAGCATACCTCGTAACGGATGTAGCAAAACCATAGCATTTGGCAGTTTGATGTCAGGGTTGACGATCACGATGAATAATTTATTTACTCTACTGCATACTGCACGTATGATTGATAAGTACTAATAATGATATGATAAGTAAAAATAACCTTACCGACCCTCTTTAGATAAAACCTTGTTTGATTTTCTATCAAAGAAAATAGATTATTAATATTATAAAAATTATAATAAAAATTGCCTGCACAAGTCCTGGCCGAAAATAAAAAAGAACCGAGTGATAAAAAAGTTAATTTGTCAAAGTCATATTTCATGTCACAAAGAAGCTGATATTTAAATAAACCCCAGATATATAATAAAGATTTAAAAAGAATTCTCAATGGCCGTCGCCCAAGATGGATGTTGACGTTTGTTGAGTCTCTCCAATTTTATTTTATTAACCATTTACACCGTACATTTACCTTTATTACCGAACAACTTGCAGGCCTGTGGCCCTTACTTTGATATTGGCGAAGTGTCCAAGACAGAAGCCATTAATTTATATAGAATAGAATAGAAGATTTAAAAAGATGTGTCAGGATTTAGTTCATCACTTATTTAAGAGAGAAACAGGCCAGCTGTCCCATATGTGTAGCGGGCAGGCTCAAGTACCTACCCATATGAAGTGGAAACATGGAGTGACTATATACAATAGAGAAGAAGGTTCAGATGGATCACAACTTAAATATAATTCACGATGGTGCCTTTCATACATTACATTCATGGATAAGGACGTAATTATACAGAAGTATAGTTTATTTCAAAATTCTGTGGAGGTAAATAAGATGTTTAGTTAATAAAGATAATATATGTTCAATAACACGTGTTTTTTTGTATTCGTAGTACAAGTATATACATACATAGGTAGTGACAACCCTGACGTAAATCTGCTACAGATTTGCCGGTTCGATTACGGGGTATGGTCATCAGTCAGGATGCGGATAACTTACCGAGTGCCTCAAATTGTTCTGAAATTTGGAAAGCCAGTTCTCTCGTAGGAGTCAGTATCAGAGCAAAGTATCTTTGAGGGCTATCCAGAAGTGCTTGCAGAATGGGCAGAGCAAAGGCCCCTGTTTTGCCAGATCCCGTCTCTGCAAGACCAATGATGTCTTTGCCTTGCAACGCTACAGGTATAGCTTCTTTTTGGATTTTTGAAGGGCTGTTCCATTTTAAATCTTGACACGCTTCGCATAAAACATCAACTATGCCCTGTAATTAAAAAAAAATAACATCAAGCATGACTTAACCTATAAGCAAGTTAGAATTGATCAAAGTTAAAAAAAAAAGTGTACATTGATTTTAAATAAAAAATAATATTACATTTTAAGTTTCATACTTTTTGTAATAACAAACAGATAATTCTGAGAAAAAATATGCTAAATACACATACCAAATCTTTGAAAGTAACTGTTTCTTCGCTTTCGTCGTTCTCTTGAACTTTTGCTGGCTGTTCTTCATCTTGACTCTCATCTCCAGAATCTCCGCTAGGTGCAGAGTCATTTTCTTCTGTCATTATTTTAATAACAAATTCACAAAATAACAACACGAACGATGATACGACACGGACAGCGACCACGCTTCACGTCCACAGACTGCACAGATTAGTAAGATAGACAGACGAGACAGAAGCTGCGTTCCGAATCGCGCTTAGAGTGCTCACCGCACCTTGCATCCCTTTTCCTCTTGAAAGTCGAGTCCTAAGAGGAAAAAGGATGCAAGGTGCTGTGAGTGCTCTAAGAGCGATTCGGAACGCAGCCTAAGTCATGTACCACAGAGTACTACATACTGCTTTTTATGCTGCGTACACAGCGCGCCAAAGAAGGGCCAACGAAGGGTTCGTTGGCGCGTTTAAAACTAGCAAGTACTTAAGTATAATTATTTCGTCGTATGTCATGATCGCTTTGATTTTGACATTGGGGATGAAAGCAGGAATTAGGTACCAACGATCGTTGGCGATCACGTCAAATCTATGTGGATGTGTGTTGGCCTTCGTTGGTACGTCCACATTAAGGCTATAAAGGAATATTTCTTAAAAAGCAAGAAGGTTACAGTAAATTGATAAAATCCTTTTTCAATACAACCGCTGGACCGATTGAGATGAAATTTGGCATGGAGATAGTTGGGATCCCAGGAAAGGACATAGGCTACTTTTTATCCCGGAAAAACGCACAGTTCCCGCGGGAATGCGATAACTGAATTTACACGCGCGCGGTCGCGTTAGTACTTATCGCTTGCACCTTTATGGCGTACAGACGATGACGACTTGCCGAATAAAATTAATTTAACAATGCCAATTTGTCGGAATGGTCAAACGACCAAAATTAACATTTCCTGGGGTGTTACCAAGTAGAACCAATAATAAGCAACATAAATATAAAAAAAAAATTGCAGATGCTTAGGAGAGGTTGACAAACTCATGAAGGAGTTCAAACAGAGAAAAGAAGTACTTACGGGCACACTATTTACCTCCTGCCCGTGATTTCACCCGCGTGGAATTCGATCTCTTTTCCGTGGAAACTGCACCTTTCCGAAATATAAAGAAGCTTACCAACTATATCTCCATATCAAATTTCATTGAAATCGGTCCAGAGGTTTAAACGTGAAGGGGTAACAGGCAGACAGAATGCGAAAGTATGTAACTGTAATTTCGCATTCATAATATTAGTACGGGTGGATTTAGACGCAAACTGAAAAAAAACATCATCGTCATTATTTTGTTTCTTTTTCCTATAAAAGTAAATGAAACCCAAAGCAGTTAGCCCCCACCAGATTAACGTCCTCGTCGTCTGCCATGCTTGCACTGACTAGCGTGCCCGCGGTCGTATAAACACCCTGCTTTTAGTGCGTTTACATGAACGGCGTTCAAAACGACGTTCAACGGGCACGTTTACGAGCCCGGGCGCGTACGTAAACGCACTATCAACGTCAAATCAAAACGTCAATTTTCTTCCGGCGTCCTGTCCTGTTTAATTGAAGAGGTTATTTGTTTTTTCGGTCGTTTTGTGTTTAGGAATTACCGAATAATCCCAGACCTAAAATGGCTAAACATCATCCTGATTTGATCTTCTGCAGAAAACAACCGGGTGTCGGTAAGTAACAGATCGAGCCCAAGTAATATAGTGTCATGTTGGTTTAGCAATTAGGTACATGTTTTTTTTTTCAGCTATTGGTCGGTTGTGCGAGAAGTGTGATGGTAAATGTGTGATTTGCGACTCTTATGTGCGGCCGTGCACGCTGGTTCGCATTTGTGACGAATGTAATTACGGATCATACCAGGGGCGGTGTGTGATTTGCGGTGGACCAGGCGTCTCGGACGCGTATTACTGCAAAGAATGCACTATTCAGGAGAAAGATGTGAGTACTCTTCTCTTCTCAATTCGGTTTTTACCATTTATTATTTCAAGTCAATCATGTTTACCATTATTTTGTTTAAATGGTTCAAAACAATTCTTTCAACAGAATATGTTGACGATCAATATTTTCATGTTTCAGAGGGATGGGTGTCCAAAAATTGTGAACTTGGGTAGTTCAAAGACGGATCTGTTCTATGAAAGAAAGAAATATGGCTTCAGAAGACATTAGGAGTGAGGCGTGTAGGGTTAAGGCTGTATATTTAAGTCTGCTCCTGTGTGAATTATGGGAAAGGTTTTACATTCAAATACATAGTCTGAAATTGTGGTAAGGGCACAGTTAGTTTTATTGGTGCACCCTTAAATTCAGTAATGTTCTGCAAATTGTGTAATTTTTTTTTAAGAAGGTACATAATAATCAATTTGATTATTTAAATAAAAATAAATTATCTTAGCTAGTGTTTTTTAAAATGGAAATCTACCTACGTAAACTTAAATTTATTTAAGTGGCCACCAGTTTTGATCTCGAGTCAGCAAACTGAGTATATAGCACGGCATAACTTAGAAGGCACACGAATTAAGCAATAATAATGGATCCTGCATCAACGGCTTAAGTGCCTACTTTTTAGGGTTCCGAAGTCCACAAGGAACCCTTATAGTTTCGCCATGTCCGTCCGTCTGTCCGCACTATTGCTCGGAGATGTTTAGTTCTAGAAAGTTGTAATTTGGCATGAATATACATATTAGTTACGCTGACAAAGTGGTACAATAAAATTTTGAAATATTTTTTTTATAGGGTACCTCCCCTACTCTTAAATTGGGGATGTAATTTTTTTTCTTGCGTACCCCATGGTGCGGCATATTGTTGAATAGGTCTTGAAAAATATTGTGGGTTTGTTAAAACCATTTTTTTATTGTGATGCGTTTGTGAAATATTAAGCTTTAAAGTGCTATTTTTTGTTATAGTCACGTGTCCCCCCCCCCCCCCCTGCCAGCTAAATGGTGGTATTTGGATGGTTGAAAAAAATCACGGTTATGGCATATATAACGTAGTTGAAAGGAAAACTATCACAGCTCAGTAGGCTGTACAAACTTACGAGTCATAATCAACCAACTTATGAAATGATTAAAAAACCAATGATTTTTCTCGAGCGGCAGGGGCGTCGCGCGGGCACGTCATACCACAGGCTAGCTAGATGCTAATAAGTCTTAGAAGGGTACTGCGGGCATCGTCAACTTCGGAACCCTATACTTTGCGCGTGGCCCGACACGCACTTGGCCGGTTTTTCTCGAAGTGTTTTGTTGTATTTTCGAACCTATAAGGTTGATCCGGTGTGGATACTGCTAGAAAGTACAAATTTTCAGGATAAGATCCCACCAAGAACACTGTCATGTGTGATCATGTGAAGTAATGCCAAGATGAGTGTCCATGTCTATGTGTTGCTTGCACTGTAAAAAGCTATGAGATGTTATGGAAAGCCAAGCTGTGTCATTAAAAAAGTCAAATGTGTGGCTTGGCCGTTTTCTTAGTCAATTATAGGCACAAAATTATCACAATAGTGAATTACTATCTTGGTAAGCCCATATGACGTTTTTACTTGACTCTTATATTATCTCTTATTATTGGGACTTTACATGCCAATGATTTTGGTGGGATTTCTTTTACCGAGTATTAAGCATACCTACCTCCAAATGCTTAGTTATGATGTATTATTATTATTATTATTATTCGAATAATAGGCGAGCAGCAATCTGGTGCTGGTATGCCTATATCACAATGTTCAGTAAAGTCCTTTTTTTTTTTAAATATAGTTTTAAATAAATGTCCACTGTATTCACTTTGAGTCATATGCACATATTTCACTTTCTTTTTGCACTAAATATTCTCATCAAGCGGGTTATTTACTAGCCACGCATCTAGTCTATTTTTAAAAACGTTAAGTGAGGGTGCGGTGATGACACTATCGGGCAGTTTGTTCCAAGCCCCAACAACACGATTTCCCAAGAGGTGATATGCAACATTGGAACTAGAGGGGGTGCGCATGATTTTTTGACTGTGTCCGCGGGTGCACGTTGCCAGTGTGTCCCTTTTGATCAAGGTGTGTATGTCGGGGAGGTTGTATTTATATGTGAGAATCTTGAAACATTCAATCAGATCTCCTCGTACTCGTCGATCCTTTAGCTTTGGCAACTTTAATATCCTAAGTCTTTCCTCATATGAGAGACGCCTTAATTTGAATGGGTATTTTGTAGCTCTGCGCTGGACACTTTCGAGAAGATCAATGTCTTTTACAAAGTAAGGACTCCATGCTTGGAACGCATATTCAAGAAGTGGCCGGACATATGTCTTATAAATCCTAATGAAGACTTCACATGAGATATGTTGAAATGACCTCTTAATGACATACAGGAATGAATTGGCCTTCTTCACAATACTGTTTATGTGGTCACCCCACTTCAAATTCTTGGTCACAATTACTCCTAAGTCTTTCTGCGAGCAGACTTCTGTGATAGGAACATTTGCCATTGAGTATTGAATCAGAGGATTATTATTTCCCAGATGTAGAACCGTGCACTTATCAATATTAAGCTTAAGAACCCACTCTTTCGACCACTCCATCAACTGATCAAGGTCAGCCTGCAGTTGACCTGACATAATGATTGGATTTCCAAAAAATTTTCCATCATCCGCAAAGAAACATGAGTCGGATTCAATGAGAGCTATCAGGTCCGTCACAAATATACCAAAAAGAGTGGGAGCAAGCACAGACCCCTGAGGGACGCCGCTTAGAACAGGTTTTAGTTCCGAATATGAATTTCCAACTCTAACACAGAAGGTCCGGCTTGTTAGGTAACTTTCTAGCCATTTCAGTAGTTTACCCCGTATACCAAAATGCTCAAGTTTCAAGAGTAATCTACGATGGGGCACCTTATCAAAAGCGCGCTCAAAGTCTAGATAAATAACATCTATCGGGTTTCTTTGATCTAGCTCCTTGCTCCACGCGTGGATGCAAGTAAGGAGATTCGTCACCGTGGATCTTTTTTCCACGAATCCATGTTGCCGAACAGATATAACATTTTCCCGATTGAAGAAGCTCACCAACTTTCTACAGATTATTTTCTCCATACACTTGCAAACAATACTGGTCAAGCTAATTGGTCTAAATTTGGATGGATCAGTTTTATCCCCTTTCTTGAAAACTGGAGTCACCACAGCATGTTTCCACTCCTGGGGAAGGAGTTCTGCATCGAATGAACTTGCCATTATTTCCGCCAGCTTATGAGATATCACAGAAGAACTACGCTTTAATACAATACTGGGAAGACCATCAGGACCCGGTGAAGAATTGATGTCTAAAGTCCTGAGGACATTATCAATATCCTTGGGTGTAAATGCCACATCACAAAGTGAAGACTCGACACGTACGACCTTTTCAACAGATGGATTAACAGTAAGTTCGGGCTCAAAAGAGTACGCTTTCTGAAATTCAGACGCGAAAACATTGGCTATGTCCACAGGATCTGTGACCAGATTACCACTCGAGCTCCTAATTGCAGGTGGAATATCTATTTTCGATTTCGTAAATCTGCGAATGTGAGCAAAGAATTGTTTATCGCCATTTTGTAAAATATTGCTCTCGTATTTGGCTCGGCACTTCCTTGTTAAAGAGAGACATTGATTATTTATTTTCCTGAACTGCCGGTAATCATCATCAGATTTGCTAGCCATGTAGACATCCCACATAGATCTCTTCTCAACAGTGAGTGCAACGATCTCCTTGTTAATCCACGGTTTGTTAAATCTCTTTCTTTTTATATTCACCAAAGGAGCATGCTTCTTAATGTTTTCAGTAAGAGTCGTTTTGAATCCTGTCCATAGGTCTTCTGTAGCTGCTTGCGGCGATAAGGCGTTTAGATCCATTAAAAGGTCCTCATTAAAAATGTCGAAGTCAATTTGGTGGTAAAGAAACCTCTGTTTTGGCTCAGAAGAGCTGCTCCTTGTAAGACACTGGATACTGAACTGTAAGACACTGTGATCACTTAGACCTATTGGAGGTAGATGAACTATCTCTGTGCACAGGGAACAATCATTTGTCATTACCAGGTCTAATAAGGATGGGTGATTATTGACCCTAAAACGTGTCGGCTCCGTCACTAGTTGGTGAAGGTTACTTTCAATAAACATTCTCTGGAATAGCTCAGCAGCGCCGGACAACTTTTGCTCAATAGTCAGAGGCCATACAATATCAGGATAGTTGAAATCTCCAGTTATGATAACAGTGTTATTCTCAGAAGCTTCGCGTAAAGCATTAAGTAAACTAGAATCTCTGGCATGCCAATCTGAGTCATTATTGGGGCGGTAAACTGCTATTAAAAGAAAATTGTAGAATCCATATTGTATATCTAAGTAGAGTGCTTCCACTTCTTCACACATATATTTGCGATTTATTCTAGCAATAATAGGGGTACCATCGAGACTGTTTTTAACATACACGGCAACTCCACCGCCTCTAGATTTGCCACCCTGAGACTTTGATCGCTTCGTTCTGTCTCGTCTATATAGACTATAACCAGGGATCGCAAATGTACAATTTCTATCGCCACTGGTAAGCCAGGTTTCAGTAATAATTATAATGACAGGTTTGGATGTGCTCACATGAAGTAAGAAAAGATCGAATTTGGAAGAGAGGGAGCATAGATTTGTATACATAAAAGTTATGACAGAGAATGGGCTTTGGTTACTTCTTAGTTTTTTACATTCACAATTCTAGGCACCCCACTCATATATTTGATAGTAAGGTTTGTCTCACCGCGCTCTGTCCGCTCCCGCAGCCTCTCGCGCAGCTCGGCGAGCTCCGCGCGCTGCTGCGGCGTCTTGTCGTCGTAAATCCTTACCTGCCGCCTGGCTTTTGACTTGTTTTTAAGGACTTTGATAGCAGCACTGCGAGATTGGAGCACCACTTTTATCGGCCGGTGCTTGTTGCTTTCACGGCGGCCCAGCCGTATCACTTTAACAACGGCGGGCTCGGAAGCAAAGTCGCTCACAACCTCCCGGAGAACCTCTTGAACCGCGGCTACGTCATGTGAGATTCTATCGTTGTTGTCATCCGACTCCGATTCCGAAATGCCCACCAGAATAACATTGTTCGCCCTCTGCTCCCGACTCAACATCTCCGCTATGATATCATTTGCTCCGGCAGTCAAACTACACCCTGAGGAGGCCGGAGGAGGGTTACTGGCCCCTGATAATTGCTTTCTGATCTCGGAAAGCTCCTCGCGAACTGCGTCATACGATTTTATAAGCTGGGGCACTTGAAACAACGCCTCCCGACATGGAACACACAGAAATATCAATGTACGCTTTCCTTTTAACCCCATCACTCTAGCCTCACTGCTTGTCAAGTTGCTACACGTCATACAAACATTCCGCTTGCACCCATCACATTGTATGACACTATCGTCACTCGCGAAGTCTTTCTCACACTGATAGCACTTCATAATTGACGACATTCAAAAGAGAATTACACCAAACAAATATTTTTAAAGAATATTTGCACTTTATGAAAAACTGTTAGCACTTTCAAATTGTCAGTTATAGTTTTAGCACAAAAAACGACTACTGCACCAAAACTATTATTTAACAAGAAAAGTCACTGTATTATTAACGTGAATATCAGTATTTTCAATATTATCAACCACTTTTTCTATATTTAAAGTCCAAATAAAAGGCGACGAAATTCCGAACACTGTTCACTTATCTGAGGGTAGTTGAGAAAAAAAAAAAAAAAATGTAGTATCTTATAAATTTAAATGTTTTTTACATCACCCTTGGCCGTAAAGTGTGATTTTCTGCCCGCTACACTGACAGAAAATCTCACTTCTTGGCCAAGGCAAGACGTAAAACTTTTGACAAACCACGGGCGGTAATTCGTAAAGCCCCAGATCGCATATTTATGGCCCTCACCTTCGGTTCGGGCCACAGAAACCTGCGATCTGGGACATTTACGAATTCACCACCCTAGGTCTGTAATGTACTATTACGTCACCCTTGGCCGTAAAGTGGGATTTTCTGCTCGCTACGCGGGGTGAAAATCTCGCTTCCTGGCCAAGGCAAGATGTAAAACTTTGGACAAACCACGGGCGGTAATTCGTATAGCCCCAGATCGCATATTTATTCACAAATACCTGCGATTTGGGACATTAACGAATTCATCGTCCTAGGTCTGTAATTAGTATATTGTTTAAACTTTGTTATTAAAATTAGCGTTGTAAAAAATAGCTAATTATCGTTAATTGTGATTTAACTGCTTCATCAAGGTAACATACATTGGAATAATGTAAAATGTTAGAATTTTTTTTTTTTTGATTTTTATAATTGATGTATAATGTATAATTGATTTGCATTCGAAAGTCACGTTCTACGGGTTTCCAAAGCTCTCGATCGCCCAGGTACTATATGTTAATTGAGACAAGAATTTGTAAATAAAACCTGGAATTCATATATGTATAGTTTTATTAAGCTCTTTTAGTATAATTATCTGCCTGGAATACATACAAACCACAATGTACTGTCGAACACAATTATATTCTGATTATTTACAATTTTTGGTATAACAATTAGACATGGAGTCGAATAACCAATTTACTTAAAATACAATTCACACAAAATTCTAGTGGAACAATTAAAATATTTACAATACTTGCATGAGATATAAAATACCATGTCCCTCTAATCCCACGAGGATAGGATGAGAGTACAGAGGAAACACATTATTGTCAAAGATGATTACAATCTATGCATTTATTCATATGCTTAAAAATTTAGGCCATCGCCATCAGAACTCTGAAGCAAATAATCCATACTTCCATACTAATATTATAAATTTGAAAGTGTGTTTGTTTGTTTGTTCTTCCTTCACGTCGAAACGACTGGACGGATTTGAATGAAGTTTGGTGCGGAGATAGTTTGGGACCCTGGGAATAACATAGGCTTTTTATCCCGGGAAAACGCAAATTTCCCGTGGGAACGCGATAACCGAATTCCACGCGGGCAGAAGCTAGTATGTTAATAAGTGTCAAAGTAACTAAATCCTGCTTTAATTGAGATTAACTAAAAGTTAATCTCAGTTACGTATTACGATACTTTGTTACTAGCAGTTGCTACCGCTACTTGAAGCTAGATGGCGAGCCGAACGCAAAGCATATTCACAGTGGGCCAACGCCGGCGAACATAGGCCAACACGAATGTGCATATTTAATTTTGTCTGAACTTTCTAGAACTAAGCATCTCCGAGCAATAGTGCGGACAGACGGACGGACGGACATGGCGAAACTATAAGGGTTCCTTGTGGACTTCGGAACCCTAAAAACAGAATAAAATACAGATTTAAGGGGGCTCTCATACAACAGACATGATTTTTTTCCGTTTTTGTCGGTCCGTGTTCAACTTTACAAACTTGATGAACACGACGCCGATTGTGCACGAACATGCCCGATGATGGCCCAACACAGACAAATATGCCCATTCGTGTTGGCCTTTAACGCCGGCGTTGGCCCACTCTGAAAATCCACCAAGCACTAAGCAAATGAAATAAAAAAATTTAAATAAAAAAATAAAAACCGCCTTCAAACTCCGACAGACTGCGATGTCAATGTCAAGTTAACTATATGATTATCATTTCTTTGGGTCGGTTCACTTGACACCGACTTCGCAGTCTGTCGGAGTTTGAAGGCGGTTTTTATTTTTTTATTTAAAAATTTTTTTTCGGCTACAGTTTCCAAACATTACTATAGAAGTACATAAGTAACTCTGAAGTCCTCGAAATTGACACCAAAATCATCTACGTGCTAGCAAATTTGGAGGAGTTCCCTCATTTTCTCATGGATCCCATCATCAAAACTGAACCAAATTAATATGGGACCAACTTGGAAGTACCACCTTTCGAACAAAAAAAGAATCATCGAAATCGGTTCACGTTTACTATTTATTTTTGGTGAACATACATAAAAAAAAAAAAAAAAAAAAAAAAAAAGATTCCGACGAATTGAGAACCTCCTCCTTTTTTTGAAGTCGGTTAAAAACATGGTGTATGCCTTTAATAGGGTTCACTTATCCATCGTTTAGCAAATACATGTCACAAGCTCACAAATAAACAATTTTGGACCATGTTAGCCGCAATATGTCTGCTGAAGTTCTGGTCGGGGTTTATCCTATCTTTTTTTATTGTATCTAGCTTCCTCTGCTGCCTGTGCTGACGACACTGTTGGCCGACGAGCTGGTGGGGTTGGTCCAAATGTTGGGCTGGTCGCCGGCTGCGTACGCTGGCCTGGCTGGAATGATTGGCGACCGCACGCATACGCTAGTAAAAATGACCATATTAGCCGGAGCGCCCTGTAGACAAGGGTTACACGATCAGTAATCCATTCCATCAATTTGATCAGATTGACGAAATACTGATCGTGTAACCCAGTGATTGATGGACTGATGGTTCGGACTGACCATTTGAAAAGTTACCTTAATGCAAGACCACAGGACATAAATAAGTACGCACACAGCATTTCCATTAATTTGGCGTCAATCTCGATTGATGGAATGGATTGATGAAATAAGTACTTACTGATTATGTAACCCTTGTCTTAGACCAAGATATTACCTATCTGGCCATGCATTGTCTTAGAGGTAGAAATGTTTCTCGTTTGGGCCCACTACGACAGAATATTTAATAGTAGGTACATACACCCTGTGCCCACTATTGACGTTAACTACATACGGTAGGTAAGTACATTGATTATTTCACTATACGTGTAATTCGGTACAAAAGTAGAGGAAGTTATGAATTTTGTGTGAGGATAATAATAAATAATGTAATTGAAATTGCAAATTCGCACACGTGCTAGATATTTTTAAAATGTTACTTATGCCCATGCATTTTATATTCGCTAGGTACTCGTAGGTATACAAATTTATAGACAATTCTTTTTAAAGAAAAAAAAAACCTGTGAAAAAAGGCATGCCTTACAATTTTGTTTATAAATTAAGCGAGGCAGATATATTAATACCCACCACGGCTACTTCAAAATTTTCGAATGACCTGAAACTCATTGTATGGATAGGAATAAGGTTTCTGAATCCCCAAAATAAAACCTCAATGGCCGTCGTCCAAGATGGTTGACGTTTGTTGAGCTTCCCCATTTTTACTTGATTTTTTGTACCGTACATTTATCATTATTACCGTACACTGTTCGGCCTGTAGGCCAATTACTTGACATTGGCGAAATTGTCTTGCACATAGACAGACGTCATTATTTAAAGAGAAGAAGAAGAATGTGCTTTTTCTTTTTGGAATTTCTATAAATTAGGTAAAGACTGCTTCAAAACAGCTTACGTAGGTACACCGGACTTAGATTTTGCTTGCCACAACGACGACCTTTGCTTTGGAGCACGGATTTGATTGCCTCTACTGCTGGAACTCTATAGCACAGTATAAGTAATTCAATAGGCTAGTTGACTATAGGTGTAGGTAATGCTCTAGGCACTAATCTCATACCAGAATAATGAAATAAAAATTGGTTACTACTTACTATAGTTTGTTCTTTTTTTGTCTTTACTAGAATACATAGGTAAATATTACTACTACTTCGTACTTTCTACTATATGTACTATATATATTTGTTTTTCATTTGTCCTTCCTTTAATAAATGATTATCTTATCTTTACAACGCTGTTTCACAAGCAAATTTAGTATGGAGATAATTTGAGACACCGGATAGGACTTTTTCTCCCGATATTTTCTTAGGCGATCCTAAGAAAATATCGGTTTTCCACGGGTCAAATCATATTGTTTAATGCCCCTATTACTATATATAGATATTCATTGTATAGATTCATTGAGTAACTAATTCCAAGTCTACGCAGGACGAAGTGGACAACGGCTTGCTTACACCTATATAAAATAATCAACGAACGGAACCCTCTCTAGGCGAGTTAAACTCGCTCGCTCGACAGTTTTTTTTTTACCTTCAACGGCTTTGGCGCCTTGCACACCTATAGTTAACCTGAGGAAGTTGAACTTCCTCAGGTTAACTATAGGTGTGCAAGTAGATTGTACATCAAGGGACTAAAGCACAGAATAAGTAATAGTACTAACGACTAAAGTAAGCCGTAATGCCCCGAGTTATTTCGCTTCGCTTGGGCAAATACCTATTTACGAAGGGCATATATATGGCTCTTAGTCCCGAGTTGTACACTCTATGCTTCGAATGCGAGAAAATAGACAAAAAACAATTACACAGAATTTACTCGCTCTCGTCCTTTCTAGTAGTTCCCGTTCCAGTACACGGAAAAAAAGACTTCCTTAAAATAAGACAAATTTCCTTCAGTGAAGACAAATATACTTAATCCAAAAATATGGTTCTCTCCCTATAGACGTACAAATATATTTTCTTGACTGTAGTAAATAATAATTTTGAATTTATATATTTAAACTAAGATAATTCGACTTAATCCGAGAAACGAAATACTTAAAACAAGACAACGCAGTGTCTTCGTGAGAAAATATTTATTTTCTTGGGCTTAGAATATGGTTTTTTTTAAGAAAGACTACACTGTTGCTTAACACGAGACAAAATATGCTTGATTCAAGATAGTGCTTGTTTTAGCTTGAGACGACGTCTTTTCTTGAGACGAATATGTGTATTTCATTCCAAGATTGTGTAATCTCAAATAAAAAATTTGGTTTACTTAGTTTGATATGTCGTATTTACTTCAGATGAGTATTTGGATTTCAATCCAAGATTATGTCATTTCAAGTGAAGACTTCCGTATACTTAGTTTAAGACGTCATTCTTTCTTGAGACGACTATGTGTATTTCATTTCAAGATTGTGTAATCTCAAATTAGGAATTTGATTTACTTAGTTTGAGATGTCGTATTTACTTGTGGTCAGTATTTGGATTTTAATCAAAGATTATTTCATTTCAAGTGAAGACTTCCGTTTACTTAGTATGAGACGTCGTCTTTTCTTAAGACGAGTACGTGTATTTCATTCCAAGATTGTGTAATCTCAAATCATGAATTTGGTTTACTTGGTTTGAGATATCGTATTTACTTCAGATAAGTGTGTGTATTTCAATCCAAGATTATGTCATTTCAAGTGAAAACTTCCGTTTATTCAGTTTGAGACGTCGTCTTTTCTTTAGACGAGTATGTGTATTTCATTCCAAGATTGTGTAATCTCAAATCATGAATTTGGTTTACTTGGTTTGAGATATCGTATTTACTTCAGATGAGTGTGTGTATTTCAATCCAAGATTATGTCATTTCAAGTGAAAACTTCCGTTTATTCAGTTTGAGATGTCGTCTTTTCTTTAGACGAGTATGTGTATTTCATTCCAAGATTGTGTAATCTCAAATCATGAATTTGGTTTACTTGGTTTGAGATGTCGTATTTACTTCAGATGAGTATGTGTATTTCATTCCAAGATTGTGTAATCTCAAATCATGAATTTGGTTTACTTGGTTTGAGATGTCGTATTTACTTCAGATGAGTATGTGTATTTCATTCCAAGATTGTGTAATCTCAAATCATGAATTTGGTTTACTTGGTTTGAGATGTCGTATTTACTTCAGATGAGTATGTGTATTTCATTCCAAGATTGTGTAATCTCAAATCATGAATTTGGTTTACTTGGTTTGAGATGTCGTATTTACTTCAGATGAGTGTGTGTATTTCAATCCAAGATTATGTAATTTCAAGTGAAGACTTCCGTTTATTCCGTTTGAGATGTCGTGTTTTCTTGATATATGTGTATTTTACAGTTTTCTGAGATAATGCCATTTGTGGTGAATACTTGCGTTGGTTTAGGCAAATTAGTTCTACCTATTCCGATCGCTGGACATGTAAGCTAAGCTAAGCTTAAAACCTCAAATACACAAAATCCTCTGAAGAAAACACAACATCCTAAATTACATAAACACAAGTATTCATCCGAAATGGCATAGTCCCAGAAAACGGAAATACACAATATCCCTCCAAAGAAAACACAATATCCTTAATTAAATAAACACAAGGCATTCATCCAAAATGGCATAATTTCAGAAAACAGAAATACACAATATTACTCCAAAGAAAATACAATATCCTAAATTAAACAACACAAGTCTTCACCTTAAATTGCAAAATCTCCCTCTTTTGAAGGGTGATTTCCATTTGTTCCATGGAACTGTGACGTCACAAGGCAAAATGATAAAATATTGGGTACTATTTTAAACTCTATCTATACACAGTTCGATTTAATAAATGGAAATTGCCCATTTTGAAAAAAAGAAAGCACATGGTCTATTTACAATTAAAACAAAAAATTGTTTCACTTCAGACTTCGTTTTATTTAACAAATCAACGTAATATAAAATCATAAATCAACGTTATTATTACTTTATTACTATCGAAACAGCTATGCAGCAAAATGACAAAATCTTAAATCAACATGACGAGTATTAATATCACGAACAGATTACCGTCAGTCTGGTCCATCAGTCAATGAATTAGACATACCAGTCTGGCGTCAGTCCGAACCTAACCAGACTGACAGACGGAACCGATGCTTAACTAAGCGTCTATAGGCCACCTACAGCGTCACGCCGTACATTCTGACGCTGCATACGGCGTGATGCTGTAGACGGCCTACGGCGTAAACTCCCTCCTCAAGACATAACCTACGTCTATCACAATAACTTTTCTCATACAACAATTGTATGCTCATTTCGGAAGTTGGTTACTTATAACCAACAACAGAAATGAGCACGTGATTAATCAACTTTCACATAGAATTCTGCTCTTAATTTTATTTTATTTTCGTATATTTCAGAATACCGATTCATATCGATAGTTAATGATTCTCAACCGGTCTTATCTCAGTTGTACCCACCCTTCTGTCGCCACCGGTCTTACCCAGTGGGGAGGGATTAATGAGAAAAAAATAGCAGTTAAACTTTTTTGTGAAAAACTAAATAGTTATGAACAGACTCACGTCGCGCTATTCCCATCTGTTGCCACCACTGATAACAACTGGGATTTTTTTTCCCAACTGTTACCAGTTATAACTACTGGGGAAAGATTAATAGTACATTACAGACCTAGGGTGGTGAATTCGTAAATGTCCCAGATCGCAGATTTCTGTGGCCCGAACCGAAGGTGAGGGCCATAAATATGCGATCTGGGGTTTTACGAATTACCACCCGTGGTTTGTCAAAAGTTTTACGTCTTGCCTTGGCCAAGAAGTGAGATTTTCTCTCCGCGTAGCGGGCAGAAAATCCCACTTTATGGCCAAGGGTGATGTAAAGTACATACATTTTATCAGTTTGTTGATTACCAAAAATAACAATAGAATAGTGTAAAAACAAACGCATTGACAAACGCCAATTATCTTATGAGCAGGGCTCGGACAAGTCATCGCAGAAACTGATATGGACATGGAACAAGACTATTATAGAGTCGTGACTTAAGATTATTATTATCTAAAGCTGATTTATTATTATCGTAATTTATAATTTAACATTTGACCTTTTTAGTCGCATACCTGTCATGGATTTGTCAAAGTGGCATGCTTGAAACAGTTTTGTGGTGACAATTTAAACAAATACAATTATTTGCTTAATGGTTATTTCTAAATATTTTAAATATGGTGCAAAAAAACCCATTAATAAGTGGATTAAGGACTACCCCGAGCTCCGTTATCAGGAAAATGTCAACGAAATATTGTGTACAGCATGTGACATTCGTATTAAACAGTTAAAGAAAGATAATATTGATAAACATATTAGGTCAAAAAATCACAAATTGAAGACAGCTCCGCCAGAAATTTCTTATGAAACTTTTTGCATCGATTTGTTGGTGTTCCTAATTTCTGTTAATATTCCATGGAATCAACTCAATAATTCACGCTTCAGGGCATTTTTCAAAAAGTATCTGGTGCCCGTGGGGAATACCTGATGAATCCTATATTAGGAAGAAAATCTTGGGTGAATATTATGGACAGAAAATGCAAGAGTTAAAAAACATAATGCGGGACGAATTTTTGTGGATTTCTATCGATGAAACAAAGAATAGACATGACAAAAATGCAGTCCATATTATCTTGAGAAATTTGACACTAAATGGTACTTCGTATTGTTACTTACTTGCTTCCAAGATACTAGATGTAGTGAATGGAGAGACGATCGCTAATTTTATACGTGAGCACTTAAAATTACTTTGGGATAATAATTTTGAAAATAACACCGAAAAATTGCTGATGTTGACCACAGATAGTGCAGCATATATGCTCAAAGCTGGAAAGTTGTTAAAAGAAATATTCCCCAATATGTTACATGTTACTTGCATTGCACATGGTCTTCATCGTGTTTGTGAGCAAATAAGATGCGAATTCCCTAATCTGGATCTACTTATAAGTAATGTTAAAAAAATCTTTCGAAAAGCCCCGAATCGTGTTAAGTTCTTAAAAAGTTTGTATCCAAACATACCCACTTCCGCCTAGACCTGTAATAACAAGGTGGGGTACGTGGCTCGAAGCCGCCTTATACTACAACAAATATTTCATTGAGATCTCAAATGTTTTAACCCAATTAAGCAAAAAAGAGGCAAAGTCAATTAGTAAAGCCAAGAGTGCATTACAAAACCAAAATATAAGACAGAACCTAGATTTTATTAGTACTAATTATGAAATTATAAAAATTGCTTTACAACAGAGTACGCAGCTTTCTCTTAGTGATTCGTTACTGATTTTGGATCAAGTTCGTATTGTCTTGCATTGGGTAGCATCTGACACCGTAAAAAACAAAATGGAATATGTATTAGACCGTAATCCCGACTATGAAAATTTTATAGGTATCTAACACAAATGATTAAATAAAACATCGGTTTGTTCCAGACAATGCAGAAGTTAATGGTTGCGAATGTGCAATGCAACCATCAACATTAAAAAGAATGTTAATGGAGATACCGTCACACATGTATGGTGAATTTTGGGTTGTAATAATAAATGTAATTGAAAAATATAATTAAATAATATTGTACATAATGCGATTCTATTGATCTTGTTCTATTGCCGTCTTGCGATTGTTTTGCGATGACTTGTCCGAGCCCTGCTTATGAGAAGGAACTAACCTATGGCCGCGTGACACAACCTCAACCTGCCCAAACAAAATTATAAACATTATATCTTATTTATTACGCTATTTAACTTAATTACGTCATAAAACTAAAATCTACATTA
The DNA here is from genome assembly GCA_963971205.1 of Aethes cnicana. Taxonomy (NCBI): domain Eukaryota; kingdom Metazoa; phylum Arthropoda; class Insecta; order Lepidoptera; family Tortricidae; genus Aethes; species Aethes cnicana. The sequence continues at coordinate 14,718,029 of OZ020279.1, read as the reverse complement.
CACATTCACACGAGGTGACATGATAAAATCTAGAACATTCATTAATTGAATATACAGTTGCCAATATTTGTATAGTTACACAAACTAAAATACATCTGTACAAGAAAATACGACACTGACTGCAGTGAGGTGAAGAGTTGCGGGTCCTAGGTCGGGCCCGTCTTGACGCTGTCTAGACCGGTTTAATGCTCCCTGGCGAGTCCAGGTTCAAAACTGCCTTTTGAGATAGAGGTGACCGAGGTGGTCAGGTCTCTATCCCACGGTATGGAGTAAGTAAATGAAGCTAAATATGAAAAAAGAAACAATAAATTGGCAGCTCACCACTTTTAATATCTCCAGAAATAAAAAACAAGTTAGATTGTGTATATATGTACCTGCTTGAGGGCAATGCTATTCCGCTCAAACAGGGTGAGTTACTGGGTAATAGGTGACGACAAGGTGTGTGTGTGTGTGTGTGTGTGTGTGTGTGTGTGTGTGTGTGTGTGTGTAATTGTAATGTGCTGCGGGTCCTAGGTCGGGCCCGTCTTGACGCTGTCTAGACCGGTTTAATGCTCCCTGGCGAGTCCAGGTTCAAAACTGCCTTTTGAGATAGAGGTGACCGAGGTGGTCAGGTCTCTATCCCACGGTATGGAGTAAGTAAATGAAGCTAAATATGAAAAAAGAAACAATAAATTGGCAGCTCACCACTTTTAATATCTCCAGAAAAAAAAAACAAGTTACATTGTGTATATATGTACCTGCTTGAGGGCAATGCTATTCCGCTCAAATAGGGTGAGTTACTGGGTAATAGGTGACGACAAGGTGTGTGTGTGTGTGTGTGTAATTGTAATGTGCTTGTGTGTTAACGTGTGTATTTGGGTCGCTGTGATAAACTTTAACCTCACGAGGTTATGCTCAAATCAAATAGTTTACTATTTTATGTACAGTTTCTAAATGGAAAATGTACTCTTTAAAATCATCAAGTTTCATCTGACAATAATTACAGTCCAAAGCCATTATTTAACTCTACTCTACAAATCTTAAGCCGTTAATATTTAGAAATTCTGTTTAATATTAACTTAGTATTGCATACATATAATTACAGTCCAAAACCATGGTACAACTCTTAAGCTGTTAATATGAACTTACAAATTCTGTTTAACTATTAATTTAGTATTTCATGGATAGGACATGGCTTATGTATGGAACAACATTATCATATTTAGTTTCTATTCTGTAAATGCATCTCTGAATTATAAGATACAAGTGGTCACCTGCAATAGGATACCGAGCTTGGAACACATGGTAAGCCTTAAAAAGTGTATCAAACGCCTTTTTAATGCTGGTGAATTGATATCTAATACTGTCGATTATCAGCAATGGTGTGCTACATCTCATCATCGACCCTTGTAGAATTATGTAAGGTTGAACCAGCAACTTATTGGCCAGAGCTTTTTTTTTTTGTCTCTCGATGACACTGTCAATATCTCCAGCATTCTGAAATTGAAATACCAATTAGTTATCATCATCATCATCATCATCATCATCATCATCATCATCATCATCAGCCTATATACGTCGAGGGATTCGGCTTTAGTCCCCACGCGGGCCCAGCGCGTATTGCGGACTTCACACACATCGTCGAACTTCTTCGCAGATGTGTGCAGGTTTCCTCGCGATGTTTTTCCTTCACCGAAAAGCTTGAGGTAAATTTCAAATAGAGTTTTTTTAGAAACTCAGAGGTGCGAGCCGGGACCAATTAGTGTTGCAAGCAAATAACTAGTCTTTGAAGCTAACCATACCGTCGATAGTATCATTTGGTAAAACTGTAACGATTTTATGGATATTACTTTCCATGATAACTAAACATTACTATTTAAGCCTGATACTATCGATAGCATCCAAATACCTAATAAGCATGTAATGGTTTTAAATTGGATTCGTAGTTAAAGCATATTAAGGTAACAAACGAACATAATAGGTCTCTCAGTATAATATTACTAAGGACAAGGAAGACAGATCAATATTATACTTACTTCAACACAAATAAATATCGAATCTATTGACTCTTGCGTTGTGAATTTAATTTTTTTCGATAGTCTTCCTTTGGGAGGTACCAGATGACCCAGTATGTGCAGTTGTGCTGGAAGTTTTACTGAAACAATAAGTAGGTAAATTGTAAAGACAAATGAAGTAAGCTTATTTGTAAACCTAGACGTGTGCGCTGACACCAGGGGTTTTTTGGGCTATAGCCCCCATATAGTCCCCATGCTGTCGCAATGCTTGTTGGAGACTTCACACAGACCCCTTGGTAACTGATGCCTGCATACCTTTTCCAAAACGTCTGTGCACGCCACTGATAACCATCATCATAACGCATAACTATCAAAACGCATAACTCAAACTGCATAACGTCAAAACGCATAAAATCAAAACGCATAATGTCAAAACGCATAAAATTTTTACATCACCCTTGGCCAAGGCAAGACGTAAAACTTTTGACAAACCACGGGCGGTAATTCGTAAATCCCCAGATCGCATATTTATGGCCCTCACCTTCGGTTCGGGCCACAGAAACCTGCGATCTGGGATATTTACGAATTCACCACCCTAGGTCTGTAATGTACTATTACGCATAACGTCAAAACGCATAAAATCAAAACGCATAACGTCAAAACTCATATTTTTTTTACGCATAACGCCAAAACGCATATTTTTTTTATGCATGTCTAAAGAAACGCATAAAGTAACGTGTCGCCGGAAGGGTCGACGGAGCTCCGCTGCGCGGAGCTCCTATTTCTGCGTTGTTGGGCCTTCGGCCCAGACACAACTTGTAACCTAACCTAAACCTATTTTACTTAGCTTCAGTCAAACCTAGACATTATTTGACGTTGTCCATGAAAATGAACATTCCCTTTACAACTTTCAATACTACCAAACGCCCTCATGTAAATATCGTGGGAATATCGGGAAATCCTTTCTTAATGCTCCCCTACGCTCCCCAAGGAACCTGCATGCCAAATTTCAGCTCTCTACGACCAGTAGTTTCGGCTCTGTGTTGATATGTCAGTCAGTCAGTCAGTCAGTTTCTTCTTTTATATATTTAGATAGATAGATAGCTGTTTCCCGCGACTCCGTACGCGCCTAAACATTAAAATGTAAAAATCCCATTTTTCCCGTTCCCGTGGGAATATCGGAAAATCCTTTCTTAGTGCTCCCCTACGCTCCCCAAGGAACCTGCATGCCAAATTTCAGATCTCTACGATGTTTCCCGCGACTTCGTACGCGCCTAAACATTAAAATGTAAAAATCCCTTTTTTTCCCGTTCCCGTGGGAATTTTGCAAAATCCTTTCTTAGCGGATGCCTACGTCATCACATCTACCTGCATGCCAAATTTCAGCCCGGTCCGTCCAGTGGTTTGGGCTGTGCGTTGATAGATCACTATATCAATCAATCAGTCAGTCAGTCAGTCAGTCAGTCAGTCAGTCACCTTTGAGTTTTATATATTTAGATTCATTATGCGTTTTGACATTATGCCAAAAAAAAAATGCGTTCGGAGGGGCACCCCGTGAGACAACCAGCGGGCTAATTGGGAAATTATTTTCACACTTGGCATCGGATTGAATTGCCAGTTTTTATATGGTTGTGACAGCTTACTGTTTACAATACCAATTGTCAGCCCATACAAACACTCAAAATTTCAATTCGATGCAGTATCAAAAACGATACGCAATTAGCCTCCTGTATAACCGGCCAAGTGAGAGTTGAACTCGCTTGGAGAGGGTTCCGTACAAGTCAAATGTTTATTTTCAATTGATAGAATTCTTAGAGGTGTTTGTAGATTCGTCTTCAACGCACGAGTGATCCTATAAGGGTTCCGTTTTTTTCATTTTTGTACGGAACCTTAAAAAATGATAAATGCTACTTTTTTGGGCATGCTGCCTGATAAGTTTGTGAACTTACCATCATCTTCTATATTTTGCAATGACTGCATAATCTCATTAAGTCTTTCATCATGTGTCGGCTTCTATGTTGTTATTTTTGTAAAAAAGTTATCCCAATTTAAAAAGAAATTTAATCCTTTTTCCGGGTAAAGTAAATCAAAATCAATATTTATCTGAAAATTAAAATAAATATTAGTAACTTTGAACAATAACTTTTATTGCCAACTGTTCATTTTTGTACAGTCAGCAACTGCTCGACAAGACAAATTCAACAAGCCCAAACACCACGTGTAGTTTAGGAGTTCCTATGGCCACCTACCATCTCCATCATCAGAACAGCTGGATGGTACCGTAACATTACTGTGTCATTCGATTTACATATGTATGCAAAATTTGGGCTATTCCCAGTAGTCCGCACCATTTTGTCCACAAACAAAGGACAAACAAGGGTTTTCTGAGAATAGGTGCGGACAACTGGGCCCCAAAATTTCAGCTCAATCAGTCAACAGGAAGTGGTTTTAATTTATCTTTCAAGATTTAACCCACACTAATACTCCGTTCCCACTTGTCGGGTGTCGGATCCGACAAAAAATCGGATGTCTTGATGGCAATACAATTTATATGAGGCTCTTCACATTTACATGACACCATTTTTCATAGAGTGTGAGGTCATCCGATTGTAAACTCTGACATCCGACAAGTGGGAACGGGGGTTTAAACAGGGCAAGTTAAATAAACGCTTGTAAAAAGCTTGCAATAACGTAGAATTTAAATTGTCAAATTATCAGATAATAATGACTTACTAGGGTATCACTTCTTTGGTCTTGAAGGATTTTAAACTCTTTGAAGATCTCATGAATATTGCTGTAACTACATTCCTTTCTAATTTCAAATGTCGCTGTCCATTTTTTTATTACTTCCTCCCATGGCTCTGAATTGCAACTCATCCAAATAATGTCAGTAGAATGGGAATCTGAAACAAAGTGACATTGTAATCATTTTTACATAATTGTAATACAATTCATTTTTCCTCATATACTCTTCTTTAAATACTTGGCACATAAAGTTTTTTTTATATTTAGAGCAACAAGTTGAATGAAATAGGGCATTTTACATTTGATCTAAGTAAAGTTCTTTATTTAAATACCAAACATCTTACACAAATTGAACTAGGCTCAAATTAAGTTCTAGAAGGCTTGTGTTATGGATATAAAAATATAAATTCTTAAACTAAGATTATTCATAGTAGAAACAAAAACCAAAATGGTTTGAACCAAGAAAATGTATTCTTCAAATGAACAATTATACTCTCTGGTCAACAATAAGCAATTTAAAATAAGCATTTGAATTTTAGTGTACTTACCATGCAACTCTTTAATGCAGGCCTTTTTCAGAGGATATTCAATATTTTCAGAATTGTCGCTAGATCGTCTCTTTCGATCACCATACTTGTAAAGAAGATTCCTTACTTTGTCTACTAGTTTGCCCCGGGCCATCAGCGAACGCCCATTGATTGAACTGCATTTCTTCACCGGGCGGGTGAAATATGTGCCAATAGTCTCCTTAGGAAATACAGTTATTATCTTGGCTGCAAGTATGTTGTACTCTTCATATGTGATGCGGCTGAAATAAAGTAAAAACACATGTTATCACAATCTATATGTATAACTTGTTATAGTTACAATACATATCATGATTAATGACATATCACTAAATACCAATTTTAGGCAAGTTTTATATGTATATAAACAGAATTATAGTCTGCTATTTTAAAATATTGTACCTTTTGCACTAATAATTCAACCTAAATGAAACCTTATCTTTTAAGTTTTATAACTTTTTTTTTGTTATTTCACTGACAGCTAGCCACCAGCTATGTTTAAGAGATAATAAGGTACTAAAACATTTACATAATTATTATTACAATAAATATACCTTACAAAATGTATGACACACTCACTTATGAACAATGTACGTATAAATATGTTTGATTATGATGTCAGTTAACTGTTTTCTTTTGCAGTTGTCAAGGTAGCCAAACGTCTCGTAGAATTTTAGAACGCTGTTGCCACCTGCTGTTGTTTGCAAAAGTGTGGTCAGATCAAAGTTAGGAAACGTCCTAGTCACCACCTCGCTGGTACTAGTAGTTGGCGGCTGTAGTACGGCCTCAGTAAACGAAATGTCATCCAGGGATATTACGACTCCTTGGTCGACTTCACTATTAGCAGCACTGGTTGTTGTCGCGATTGACTCTGTCGGTGCCTAAAAAAAATGAGCGTCAAACCATGTAGGTAGGTATATAGTTGCCATTAGTATATGTAAGTAAAATAACTGGATACTCACACACGCCGTGATTAATTCTGCTATTTTGGTACTCAGTGAAATCCTGTGTCCCAAATGAGGACACAGTTCCTTCAAATTTTCTGGAGTCAATTGTGGAAAATGTTCAATGGTGATTCCATTTGCTGTAAAAGGGAGATAGTTATTAAAATCTGTACATACAGTTAAAGATTCTAACATTGGGCATTACTTACTTATGAAGTTTTGCACAATATCGTGTGGAATTCCCCGCGCGCTTAACAAACCAGTGATCCCAGAATCCAAAGCGTCGTCTGCCATTTTTGATGCGCGGCGGCGCGGCCCACTTCAATCAGTCACAAGTTCAACAGGTCAAGAACAGAACAGGTCACAACACGAACGGAAGGAAAGTCGGAATGAACGGAAATCAGTGTTGCCAGGTCAATTGTCTTGAAAATTACAATGACCGCCTTGAAAATACTTGTAAATTTTTGCAAATATTTTTATGTAAAAAAATGTTTTCCTAGTATTTTGTTCTATAAAAATTTGATTAAATCTGAAAAAAACATTAAGATATTTCTAATTTCTAAACATAACAGCTTAATAGCTGGTCGAGGCAAATACGTTGGATAAACCAGCCTGTGCTTGTGTGCCTTAAGTAAAATTTTGAATATCGAACTTTATTTACTAATGATTTTAATTTACTTTATTTAGGTTGAATTAATTCATGCATAGTTGACGGACTCCTGATCGTTAAATATGGCCTCCGAACTGTCATTCCATACTGAAACGTCATTAATTATCCCATAGTAAAATATTTAACGGACGGTTTGAATCAACTGACCCTTAGGTATACCTACCATCAATCTAATGGTTCATAACAAAATTAGAACAGTTTTATTTAGCAAACAAGATAAACGTCAACAAGTTTAGTCTTTCCATTCTGATAGGCATTAATCCTTAATCTTAATCGTTACAAAGCACAAACTCAAAAAGGCAAATAAGTCCCATTTGCGTCCCGTTTTATGACCCAAAATCCAAAGTTCCTTCCAAGTTCCGCGAGGGTGTCAAAAGTTCCGTAAAACGGAAGAAACGGAACCAAACGGCAACACTCACGGAAATATTCGAAAACAATGTTGCCAACTCGGAAGAACTTCGCAGTTTTCTTTCTCACTCGCACGCGCCGGCAAAATATAGCTAGTTTTGTTTTTGTTTCACTCGCTGCCACGCGCCGCCTGCGCCCGGCACTTGTCGGTGCCGTGCGGTAACTATTATACTGCGTTTACATACACGCGCCCGGGCTCGTACACGTGCCCGTGAACGTCGTGTTGAACGCCGTTCATGTAAACACAATAAAAGCAGGGTGTTTACACTACCGCGGGCGTGCTAGTCAGTGCAAGGATGGCAGACGACGAGGACGTTAATCTCGTGGGGGCTAACTGCTTTGGGTTTCATTTACTTTTATAGGAAAAAGAAACAAAATGATGATGATGTTTTTTTTTCAGTTTGCGTCTAAATCCACCCGTACTAATATTATGAATGCGAAATTACAGTTACTTTCGCATTCTGTCTGTCTGTTACCTCTTCACATGTAAACCTCTGGACCGATTTCAATGAAATTTGATATGGAGATATTTGGTAGGCTTCTTTTTATTTTGGAAAGATACATTTTTAACGGGAAAGAGCTATAGTGTGCCCGTAAGTACTTCTTTTCTCCGTTTGAACTCCTTCATGAGTTTGTCGACCTCTCCCAAGCATCTGCAACATTATTTTAAATTTATGTTGCTTATTTGAGGGGGTCCATATTATTGGTTCTACTTGGTAACACCCCAGGAAATGTAAAATTTTGATAGTTTGACCATTCCGACAAATTGGCATTGTTAAATTAATTTTATTCGGCAAGTCGTCATCGTCCGTACGCCACAAAGGTGCAAGCGATACTAACGCGACGCCGAAATACCGCCAGCCGACCGATCGACGGCGTTCACGTTCACGAGCGCATTCACCTGTTTACAGAACCGTGCCTGTGAACGGGCCCGTGAATGTCGTTTTGAACGCCGTTTATGTAAACGCACCATTAGGCATTGGATTAACGATTAACGGACTTCTGCATATTAACGGAAGTTAACGTGTCCGTTAACATTTTTAAAAGTTAATCCGTTAATCAAAATGTTAGCTTCGTTATTTAACGATTAACGGGTTAACGAGTTAATGCCCAGCTATGCCTAATCCTATGATTGGCACCTTGCTACTTGGATAAATGAAAATCGAATGAAAAAAGTACGACGATAATCGGACTTCAGAGGGGCTACTCGAAGCACAAAATCCGCAACTTTGGATGTGCCGTCTCTTTCTAGCGAATGGCTGAGTGCCCGAGAGCGAAAGAGATATCACTAGACAAAGTTTGAATTTCGTTTTTCGTAGTATAGGAGCAGGGTGTCAATGGTTTACTCCAGTTGTCACGAATAGAAAATGATTTGGTCAATTCGTTTATTATTTGAGTTTTGAATTTAGGTATAAAGGAAAGTAAATATTCAAATTACGTAATTTGTATATTAAAAGGTTTTTAGGGTTCCGTACCTCAAAAGGAAAAAAACGGAACCCTTAGGGCGATTGTGCACTACAAGGAATTTAACTGTGCGGCAGTCCGATTTTTAAAAATATTATATGGATTTTAGTAAAAAATCGGACTGCCGGACGGTAAAATTCTTTGTAGTGCACAATCGCCCTTATAGGATCACTTTGTTGTCCGTCCGTCCGTCTGTCTGTCAAGATCCTTTATCTCGGGAAGGCGTGGAGGTATCGAGTTGAAATTAAAACCATATACTCAGATCTACAGTCCCTTAAAGCTGCGAAAAAATCAAACTTCTAAGTTAACGTAAAAAAAAATACGGCCGCTTATGCCGCAAAAAAACGTATATTTCGACACTCTCAACGGAGTCAAAATTTATAGGGTACTTCCCATAGTGACCTTGAAATATGAAATTTGGCAGGAAGCAAGATCTAACAGCACAGAGTTTAAAATTTAGTTGTTTTAGAGTTTGAACAGCAATTTTTATACAATTTTCATGACTTCATATATCGCTTATTTGGGAGAGATATTACTAAAATTGCAACTAAATTGCTAACTTGGCAACACTGACGATTAGACAACATAATTTTACATCAAATATACATATTCTTAAATTAAAAATCTCCTGATTCTTTTGAAATAAGGATATTCTGGATTGAAGATTACTTATCTTATTTCAAGAGACTTATTGTCTTGTTTTAAAACGGAATGACAATACAATTCAAACATTCATAGTATAAAATTAAGAATATCGATATTTTTGATAGAATATTACTTATCTTGTTTGAAGAGACTTATTCTCTTGTTTTGAAACGGAATGACAATACAATTAAAACATTCATAGTATAAAATTAAGAATATCGATATTTTTGATAGAATATTACTTATCTTGTTTGAAGAGACTTATTCTCTTGTTTTGAAACGGAATCACAATACAATTAAAACATTCTTAGTATTCAATTAAGAATATCGATATTTTTGATAGAATAATACTTATCTTGTTTGAAGACACGCATTGTCTTGTTTTGAAACGGAATGACAATACAATTAAAACATTCTTAGTATTCAATTAAGAATATCGATATTTTTGATAGAATAATACTTATCTTGTTTGAAGAGACGCATTGTCTTGTTTTGAAACGGAATGACAATACAATTAAAACATTCTTAGTATTCCATTAAGAATATCGATATTTTTGATAGAATATTACTTATCTTGTTTGAAGAGACTTATTCTCTTGTTTTGAAACGGAATGACAATACAATTAAAACATTATTAGTATTCAATTAAGAATATCGATATTTTTGATAGAATAATACTTATCTTGTTTGAAGAGACGCATTGTCTTGTTTTGAAACGGAATGACAATACAATTAAAACATTCTTAGTATTCAATTAAGAATATCGATATTTTTGATAGAATATTACTTATCTTGTTTGAAGAGACTTATTCTCTTGTTTTGAAACGGAATGACAATACAATTAAAACATTCTTAGTATTCAATTAAGAATATCGATATTTTTGATAGAATAATACTTGTCTTGTTTGAAGAGACGCATTGTCTTGTTTTGAAACAGAATGACAATACAATTAAAACATTCTTAGTATTCAATTAAGAATATCGATATTTTTGATAGAATATTACTTATCTTGTTTGAAGAGACTTATTCTCTTGCTTTGAAACGGACTGACAATACAATTAAAACATTCTTAGTATTCAATTAAGAATATCGATATTTTTGATAGAATATTACTAATCTTGTTTGAAGAGACTTATTCTCTTGTTTTGAAACGGAATGAGAATACAATTAAAACATTCTTAGTATTCAATTAAGAATATCGATATTTTTGATAGAATAATACTTATCTTGTTTGAAGAGACTTATTCTCTTGTTTTGAAACGGAGTGACAATACAATTAAAACATTTCTAGTATAAAATTAAGAATATTGATATTCTTAATCGAAAATTACATATTCTTAGACTGAAAATGTCATTATTAGCACAAGAAAAAAAAATGTTGTGAGGAAAAGGTAAACATTTTTGACTGGAAGAAATTAGATTTCTTAACTCAACACGATCATTAGTTCAATGTAAATCGGCTACCATTTAAACTAAGAACACATTCTTGTACAGAGACTTTTGAAAGTATTACATTAAGATATTTTGATAATCTTGGGGCAAACATACACTTATCTTTAGAACGAGTATTTTTCTCTTGAATTAACAATATATTTTGAGATAATTAATTCCTTCATTTGAAAATATGAGTTTTTTGCATAAAATATAGTATTATCACGGTGAAAGAATATTTTTTTGGTTTTAGTATATATTCTAAGAATACGGAGTTTCTTGACTGAAGAGAGTCTTTTTTTCTGTGTAGGAATTTCAGGATATCACTTATATAAATAAACTCACCATATCACTTTCTTTTGGGGATTTAGACGTATCTTTTTTCTATCCTTACAAAAAGTTTCAGGTCATTCGAAAAATTTCACACATCTCCCATTTCCAGACATGCGGTAGCCAAGCCAAGTTCAATCTAACAGAACTGGCGAGCAGGGCCGTGTGTTAACACGAACCATTTGGAGCCACTTTTGACCCCCTCATAACTCTAGAACCATTTCACATAAACATGTCAAATTTGGCTGACATGACTCGGCTGGCGAGATACATACGTGCTCCAAATGTCATAAACTGACTTCTAACGGTTGTGTAGATAATAAAACATCCGAAAATCGAAATTTTTATCATTGACTGACCGATAGATCAAATCTCTAACCCACTTGCTGTATATGCATGTTTCGAATAACTTTATACCTACCCATCAAAACATAAAAGTGAAATAAATAAGAGCCAAGTTCAATATGAATTCACCAATAAAATAATCGAGATCTATATTAAGTATATGGGTGCCAAGTTCTGCGAGTCACTTGGTATGTATTTTAAGATCAAGATCTGACTTTGCTAGTTTTCACGTACAGGCTATGTACTTATTATGTGTCTAATTAACTTATCTTTGTTAGGACATAAGCTAGACAGTGTCAGTGCCTCTTTTTTCTAATGACTCATACCGTTAGTTAGATATACGTGTACTAATACCTAATGTATCAAAATTTTAGTTTGTGAAACTATCAAAGTCAAATCTTGATCTTGAAATACATACCAAGTGACTCGCAGAACTTGGCACCCATATAATATAGCTCTCAATCATTGTATTGGTGAATTCATATTGAACTTGGCTCTTATTTATTTCACTTTTATGTTTTGATGGGTAGGTATAAAGTTATTCGAAACATGCATATACAGCATGTCCCACAAACCGACGATACCTAATCCTTAAACAGCTGATAGAGCAGCTGATTAGGTACCACTCCGAATAACAAAATATAGGTTTTGTAAATGTGCCTTAGTTTTCGAGATATTGTAATATTTGTAAAATTTGAAATTATTCTTCCTCGGCTCAGTTTTTTTGATGCCGAAGCCACAAATATGAGAATTTTACAAATGTGTCGGGCTTCAGACTGTATAACGTTTTATCTGGATAGTTAATCTTTCTTAGCTAAAAAATGACTTAAGAGACACTTTTTAGGGTTCCGAAGTCCACAAGGAACCCTTATAGTTTCGCCACGTCCGTCCGTCCGTCCGTCCGTCCGTCCGTCTGTCCGCACTATTACTCGTCTCCGAGCAATAGATTAGTTCTAGAAAGCTGTAATTTAGCATGAATATACATATTAGTTACGTTGACAAAGTGGTACAATAAAATTTTGAAATATTTTTTTTATAGGGTACCTCCCCTACTCGTAAAGTGGGGATGTATATTTTTTTCTTGCGTACCCCATGATGTGTGGTGTCGTTGCATAAGTCTTAGAAAAAAATTGTGGGTTTGTTAGGTGTTTTTATGATTAAACGATACGTTTGTGGAATCATTATGGAGGGTTGAAGTAAAGGAGCGCAATCTTTATATGTAGTTCCAAAAGTGGACACCAAATCGGGTAGATTGGGGGCGCTGCGGTCGCCCCTCCAGTCAAGCCACCTAGGCGGATAGTCTGCAGTAGCGCCTTCCTTCAGATGGCGCTGCTGAGGCGAAAACGCAGCGAAATCAGTTGTGAGGAGAGTGTAAGGTGTTTTGTTTTGTTGCTTATCAAATCCGCTGAACACGTTTTCAACTGTTTTGCCATATAAGATTGCGCTCCTTACCAAGACACATTCCACACTCCATAGGTGTAACGTTCCTCTACGTTTAGTTGAGCGTGCGGGTCTGTGCGAGTCATGTCATGCGCAGCGGTTTTTCGGCGACTGACCTTCCGACATCAGCTCATTCCGAATAAAGTCCTACGAACATGTATAAATCATCGTTAAACTGTACAACAAGGCTATAACGGCATCTTTTGCCAATTTTACGCGTACGACGTCGCGGTCAATGAGGGTCACGCGGTCACAGAGGCGCTTGAGTCTATGAGGTGCAGTGTTATACTTATGCCATAATATAAGCTAAATTGGCAACACTGAATCTCCGAAACTTCAAATGACACAATCCGAAACAACTTTGACACTGACAGCCACACCACACCTCATAGGAACAGTGGCGCCAACTGTAATTTCATATTTTAATCACAAGCGCTAAGCCTAACCAGGGTCAACCCCTTTTTTTTATCGGAGTGGAAATGCGTTACGCATACCCCCGGGCTGGGAGAAGCCACGGAGGTTATGTGGGACTTTTCCACCTCGCCCCGACCACCAGGGTCAACCCCTAGGCCACCGGGGATTTTTCAACTTTTTTCCATCAGCACAAAGACCACTAACTAAAGCAACACCAACTTACGAGTTGACATCCTCTAGTTTCTTCAGAAGCCGTTCGTTCTCCCGGCTCAATAACTCCTGATCTCTCAGCAGCTGGTCTCTGACCCCAAAGAGTTCGGAGTTCTCCGTCCTCAGCGCCGCGTTCTCTTCCATATGCAGCTGGACTAGCTCCACCAGCTCAGACTGGGGCAGTTGGTACAGCTTGTTGGCTTCCATACGCGGGGGAGTGTTGCGGGGACGCTGATCTGTCAAAGAACCATACACTTGTTCAATACAGTGATTCAGGAGACGTGATCGGAACCAACCCTACAAAGAGGTAAATCAGTTAATTACCTACCTACCTATATAATCGACCCTTGGTTGTTAAGGTCTCGACACACTTCACTCTTTGGTCGAAACCAGAAACAAGGCATTTATACAAGTACTTGGACTGTCAATCTTCTTACATTACGGGGTACATCGACAATATCCAGGGGCCCTTCAAATTGTCATACTTTACTGTACCCCTGGATATTGCTCATGGAGTTCAAATGTTCATACAGGCCACCTACTTAGGCAGTGACATCATTAGGCACCTTGACGACGATCCCTAGACAACCTTAATGATGTGCGTTCAGCGCACGAGTTAATATGCCGCCAGTCGCCATGGAAGTGATCCCTAGACTAGACGTGCTCAGTCATCAGTCATTCATCGGCGCTATGCCACTATACCGAAGATATCCCGGACGTCAGCCTGTACGAGATTAGTATGGGTAATAGTACGATCCACTTACTGTTGTCCATATTGTAATCTGGCTGTACATGAAGAGCAGTTCTGAGATGATTGTTCTCCGCTTGTAGAACTTCAACTTCTCTTTTTAAGCTCAGAATGAGCGCGTCTCTTGCGTCCTGTAATTTTACGGAATTAGAGAAGTTTACCAACGCCGAAATTGTGATGATTGTGGGAGGAATGTTCTAAGGTATTCCTTACCATTTTTACTATAGGTTTTGTTTTGATCTTCTTAGCTCTGGCTGCATATCGTAAAGTGTTGATCGTTTCGCTGAGGTTAGATTTTGAAGGGGCTATACAGGCGATCTAAAATTAGAACTGGTAGGTAATTATAAAATATTATAGCGCGGGCCCCGCCCTCACCCGAGCTGCAGTCAGCAGCACGTGGGGGGCAGGCTGGGACTGGGAGCCGTCTTGTCCGCCGCTCGACCAGAGCTAGACGTCTCCCAGGGCACAGAATAAGTAATAGTACTTTAACGTACAGAAGTCCGACTGCTAACAAAAAACCGGTTCTGGAGCGCCGCAAACCCTCAAAGTGGCCATCTCTTTCTATCGCATGCAGCGCGCTCTTTCGAAGGCCACGCCCTAGCGCTAGGGCTGGCGCACTCGAGAACATATTAAATCATGCATCTAGTATTAGTACATAGGTAAGGTATAATAGTGTTATTAACAAAATATATATTCAAGATAAGTTTTTATTAAAAACACTCGTCTACACAGATGCTACAACGTAATTTACTATTAAAATGTCACATACTTTTAATCTGTCAATTTATGAATCAACTAAATTCAAAATTAAGACACAGTCGCACAACTGCATTATCATAATATACGACTTCGTCCCGCGTACATAGAATTTGCGTAGGTACCCGATGATACTACACTGTACATACATAGTTATTGTTATTATTCTTATAGAAAAATGTACAATTTGGGTTGTCTTGAACTACCTCCATAACCAAATTTGATCATTTTACTCTTTACCAAATCATTTTGCTGTTGTTGTTACTACAACCCTTGGTATACAATATATTTTTGACATAATTCAAATTTCATAGCATGTTTGACTCTTGCGTCGCGACGTACATTAAGAAAAAACGCGCGCGCGTGCATTCGCTAGCAGTGCGCGGCAACCACTAATCATCACGCCATGGTGCGAAGCCGGCGGGTACTTTTATCGAGCGCGAATAAATCAAAGTGCGCCACGCCTGCCCAGGAAGACTGTTAGATTGAATTTGAGTTGTATTAAGCCTCTCGTTTTATGTCCATCTTATGTTCAGAGTAGTTTATTTTCAAGTTGCATTTCTGATTAATAAACTACTACTACTACAGCCTTTTTGCGTCCCACTGCTGGGCACAGGCCTCCTCTCATCACGAGAAGGTTTGGGCTATAGTCCCCACGCAGGCCCAGCGCGGATTGGAAACTTCACACACATCTTTGAATTACTTCGCAGTTGCGTGCAGATTTCCTCACGATGTTTTCCTTCACCGAAAAGCTCAGTGGTAGATTCAAATAGAATTTCGCACATAAGTAAACTTAGAGGTGCGAGCCGGAATCGAACCCCCGACCCTCTGCATGAGAGGCGGTAGATTAATAAACGTTCATGTTTAAAGTGACTTTGTACTACAATATGTTTATTAATAAGTTATTTGATTCTTAAAGGTTTTACCATTAAAGTGACTCCGTTCCCCGCTAGACTGTCGGCCAGGAGTTTGGTCAGCTTGCTGTCTCGGTAAGGAATGTGACCTCTTTTCTTGCCATCGCTAAGTTGAGCTATGCAATATCCTGGAGGAGTAACAACTTTGTCGGTCAATCTACTTAAATACCTGAGTATTCATATAAGTAACTAGCTGACCCCGCGGACTTCGTACCGCCTTAAACCTCACGGAGCCCGAGACCTTTCCAACGAATGCAAAACCGTGGAAATCGGTTCGTGCGTTCTGGAGTTATAGCGTCAGGGAGGAAAACCCGACTTATTTTTATATAGTAGATTAATTAAAGTAGTAAATATTAAGTGGATCGAACTATTACACTGTGACCAAAATTTTTGCCAAGCGTTTTTGAATTGCGAACAAAAAGATGTTCGGGCTCACATCTATTTTAACAATTTTTTTAATGTTACCAAATTCGTAGTGCCTGCCCGCTCCAGATGTTGTACCTACATTATTATCTCTATGGATTACATTGATATACATTTTAGATATATGTGAATGCCACCGGTTCGCTGTCGATTGTGGACCAAGTTGTGTTTAGGTACCTTCAGATATACATCACTAATTAGCACTATTCGTAATATGCAGGTACACACAGACAACCATTTCTTATGATAGTGCCAATAGTAGGTTTTTACTAGCCATTACTCGCGACACATTAACATTTATAATACTACGAGCTGACCCGGCGAACTTCGTACCGCCTTTCGTCGCGGTGGACGAACGATCGCCGTCACGTCATCATCTTGATCTCGGCCAGAAAATAATCTCGTTCTCGTGACGTCCGGGTGACGGTGGCGGTGGACAAACGGCCTAACAAGGGCCTAACAGGCGAAAGTGAATTTAAAATCATCATAATTTTTTTGCGTGTAATTTTTTGATATTTTAATCATCATCATCATCATTTCAGCCGATAAACGTCCACTGCTGGACATAGGCCTCCCCCAAGGCGCGCCACTCAGACCGGTCCTGTGCCACTCGCATCCACCGCGTTCCCGCGACCTTTACAAGGTCGTCACTCCCTTGTTGGAGGCCTACCGACAGCTCGTCTACCGGTTCGCGGACGCCACTTCAGGACTTTCTGGTCCCATCGGCCATCAGTCCTGCGAGCAATGTGCCCCATGTGTGTGATATTTTAATGGTTATTATCAACTAACACGACTTTTATTTTAGCATGGTAGGTAGAGATCTTCGACTATCTAAAGTCCCGCGCCTTCACATTTCAAAACGCTTCATTTTTATTATTATTATTTAAAAAGCACCACCAACACTCAACGCATAGTCGATGGCTTTCTCATCACGCACACATGTGTTGAGAGTGTTGGTGGTGCTTTTTAAATACATTGAAGCGTTTTGAAATGTGAAGGCGCGGGACTTTAGATAGTAGAAGATCTCTAAGTATATCGTATGGTATGGATAGACCACTTGCCCAGCACCATGAGGCTCCTGTTGATATTATTGGCCTCCTGCAGCGTCTTGCCCTCGCTGCGCGTTTTCTTCGTCATCTCGCTGCCCGCTAGGTCGACGAAGTTGATTTTCCCGTGCGTGGAGCAGGTGACGTCGCCGTCCGTGCGCACGTCGCGGCGCACGCGCACGCTCAGCAGCGTGTGCGAGCGCGACGACTTCGAGTTCATCGCGTGCGCACCCACTGCCCGGTTTCGCATGCCTGACGAATTTACTTAAGCGTTTGTTTATTAAGGCCACATACAGTTGGGATTCTGATTGTATGTCGCCAGTCTTGAACTTTACTGCAGCTACCTTACGCCCACTTGCACCAAGCCGCTGACTTCGGGTTAGGCTCTTAATTCAGGGTAAGTTGTATCAACTTAACTCGAGTTAGGGGCTAAACCGAGGTTAGTGGCGTTGGTGGAAGTCGGGCTTAGAAAACTATACTGTAGGACTATCGGTTGTCTCGGAAGATGAAAATAAATTACTTACCTAAGTTAAAATCGGAAATCCATATTATCCATATTATTATTATTATTTGTTGGTACATTTTCATGTCACGGGCCCATGGGGACCCGGTCATTCGCATTCATGGGACCGAAGCCAACATGAAGAGGCTTTTGGTACCTTTTACTAGAAATGTGAGATGGCCGCAACTGTGGAGATCAGTCCTCCCAAATATTGCCGAGGAAGGAAGAGACTTGGAGTGGGCTATGTGGATGGGAGGTGTAGACGGAAAATCGGGCTATGCAGTGAGATAACGGACATCTGCCTGATCAATATCTCACAAATTGAAACCCGCTCCGGGTGCGCACGAGGCACGGCCCGCGATGGCGAAACCGGTGCACACCTCTCCACACACTTAGCTGCTTACATCAGTGTCGCTCCCTCGCCATTCGTGCGGTGGCCTGTATAGGGGGCCCACGAGCGCTAGCCTCTTGTTTAGTGCTTAAGCGGCGAGTCACCGTCTGCCTTGCTTTCAATTTGTGAGATATTGATCAGGCAGGCAGATGTCCGTTATCTCACTCCATAGCCCGATTTTCCAGTCCACACCTCCCATCCCGTCAGTATAACGCGAGCTGCTTGCAGCTCGCGCACCCACGCAGCACCTAGTTAATATTATAAATGCGAAAGTAACTCTGTCTGTCTGTCTGTTACCTGTTCACTCTTCAACAGCTTGACGGATTTGGATGAAATGCATTAGCATGGAGATGGTTAAGTCCCGGGAAAGGACATAGGCTACTTTTTATCCCGGAAAAGCGCATAGTTCCCGCGGGAACGCGATAACTGAATTCTACACTAGCGATGTCGCGGGCAGAAGCTAGTAACAGTATAAATTAATCACATGCCCGCCTCCCACAATCATACAACTTAGGCACGCTGCAAGGTATCATTCCGGGAGCATTTACCATCAAGTGCAAAAATGGCTAGGGGTTGATCAAAACTCGTGTGGTTGAGGAGTACCAAAATAATCAGATTCTACATCATGCTTTGCAAATTCGATTCCATGGTAAGTAAAGTCATTAAGTAAGTAGGTATAATATTTTCCCGCCGTGTCAAGTGAACCGACCCAAAGCTGATGCCAATCTTATACTTAATGAACTTGAACGGCTTTTGTAGGCTGTCGGAGTTTTTAGTACTATTTCATTTTTTTTAAATTAAATTATCGTGCTTTTTTACAACGTCACTAACCAACCAAGTTTGAACGCCTCTATCTATACTTAGGTACCAGTAATTTCACCGCTCTTACCCCCTTACCTGAGCACAACAGTGCGAGTACAGCTGTCCAGCGGCAGGTTAGCGGGTAAGAGGGTGATGGACGGACGCCGCAGTCCATCCAGCAACTACTTCCAGGCTTCCATACCTTCCTCCAGCACTGCGAACAGGTCGTCCAGCTCCTCGCAGTCTACGGTGAAAAGGTTCTCGACGTAGAAGCCGCGGCTCTCCTTGGACCAGCGCAACTGCAACGGCTTGCGTGCGCTGCCCGGGTTCAGGAGATCGATTACCTGTCGCACGTTTAACCTTTTCAACGACATGTTAAATACAAGAGCCGTTTCGATTTGAAGGAAGGACAAACAAACAAAACAATTTCATATTTATAATATTAGGTTTGTAGGGATCATCTCCATGGGTTGCATTTCTGTATATATTTAACACACAGAGTAATGGTACTACCGTAGCACAAACTATTTAAGGGATATATTATGTAACTGCTACATAATAAAGGTCCTTAAAACACTCGTGCGATATTATAATGAAACTCACCTAGCGGCTCGTTTCATAAAACCCCACTCGTGTCTTAAGGACCTTTATTATGTAGCAGTTACATAATATACTATATGTAGTTACATAATCTACTCCAAAATGTAAAAGTCCTTAAAACACGAGTGTATGTCAGTGTCTCACATTCGATCATCGAAAAAAACGCATAGACTAAATAGAGCCGAATGTATTTGGAACAAACTTTCGCTCTGTCTGACTGAAGAATATAGGCGGGCATTGCTGTTCGAAGATGTTCGAAATTTGAATGCTATTAGACAATCGAATTCGATGGTCTATTACAGCTATTAGAACATTTTCACAGATGAGAAATCAGTTTGTCTTAATGCTGGTTTTTGAACGCATCATAGAGGGTTTATGATATGAGTGTAAATAAAGTACATACAGGTAAGATGTAGGTAATTCGCTGAGGAAACATGTATTATAGCTCACGAACCTTCTCGTTGTAGATCTCCAGGAAGGAAGCCCTGAGGATGAAGTGGCACTCGGGCCGGTCGTGGATGAGCCGGAACAGGTGCACGAAAGAGCGCACCACCAGCCCGTGGTCGCCGGAGTACGGGCTGGCTCCCTGCTCGACCTGTGAAGTTTGAGCTGTGAAGTTTCCAAGTTAGCAGAACTGCTTTAGTTTAGTATTAACAGCATAATTATAACTGTGACAAATAAAATGAAAACCGGCCAAGTGCATGTCGGGCCACACGCCTATACGGGTTCCGAAGTTGACGATGCCCACAGTACCTTTAAGACTTAGCATCTTAGCTAGGCTGCGGTATGACGTGCCCGCCCGACGCCCCTGCCGCTCGAGAAAAGCTCATTTAACATTTAAAACCTGTTTTACACAGCTTACGAGTACAACGGTCATGGGGCAAAGGGGCGCTGGGGCTCCACAGGGAGCTAGGGAAGCGCTTGAGGGAGGCAACGGGAGACCCTCGCGCCGGCAGCTTTCTCGCGCAAAGACTGGCTATTGCCATACAGCGAGGGAATGTTGCCTGCGTGATGGGAACCCTTCCGAAAGGCCCTAATTTAGGTTTTTAGGTTATTTTTTAGCTTTAATTTTTCTTATTTCTGTAAATTTAAATGCTATTTGTAGTTTATTTTTAATACGCTATATTAGTAATTTTCAATTGTAAGTAAACTGTTTTTTTACTTTACCGTTGCGAATTTCATAAGTTGGTCGACTATGCATGACTCATAAATTTGTACAGCCTACTTAGCTGTGATAGTTTTCCTTTCAACTAAGTTATATATGCCTCCACTGTGAATTTTTTCAGTCGTCCAAATACCACCATTTAGCTGGCAGGGAGGGGGGACACTCGACTCTAACAAAAAATAGCACTTTATAGCTTACTATTTCACAAACAAAGAATATTTTTTAAAGCCTATTCAACGATACCCTACATCATGGGGTACGCAAGAAAAAAAATACATCCCAACATTAGCAGTAGGGGAGCACCATAAAAAAAAAATTGTACCACTTTGTCAGCCTAACTAATATGTATATTATTTTATGTTAATATGCCAAATTACAGCCTTCTAGAACTAAGCATCTCCGAGCTATGCTGCGGACGGACGGACGGACAGACATAGCGAAACTTGTGAACTTCGGAACCCTAAAAATCGGCTTTGTACTACCAAAGAAACTTGTACAAACTTACGTCACTTGGCCGATTTTTCGTATTTAGTTGGCGATGATGAAGTACATATGTATCTACTGGTTTTTTTCATAGGAGGAGTGAAAAGCAGAGTGTACTGTTCCCGGTAGCAAAATTATTTACACTTTGGGTGACTAGCTTGAATCCCTTCAAGATTCCACGTTTGAAACCCTTGCTCCGCTCGAGATTCTATTTTCGAATCTTTCGCTGAACCCGCCAGTCACCATTAGTCGGCAAATTATACCATTTTGGTCCCTAGTCAACCCATCTATTATTATGTTCTTTAAAATAACCATTTTCCAACATATAATTAAATCTTATCTTACCAGTCCCGGCGGGCCGGTGAGCGTGTGCGTCTTGCCGCTGCCCGTCTGTCCGTAGCAGAACGCCGTGCAGGAAAACCCCTCCACGGCCATTTCCAGCAGCCTCTTCACCCCGGAATATTCCAGGACATCCTCCTGTAAATCAGGGGATCGGTTCCGGTACTAGGTAGTACAGAATACATACCTAATAGTACTAGTTGGTAGTTTAACCTATTGTCGACGTTCGAGAGTAGAGAGTTCAGACTCAGCTCGCATCCTGAGTATACTTTATTACAACATTTTAAATAAAAAATAATAGAAGTCGCCTTCACACTGCAAAGTCGGTTTCAAAGTCCACTAATCTTCTTCTTCTTCAGGTGCCACTCCAATTACTGAAGGTTGGCCATTAGCTCCGCAAACTTCTTGGCTCTGGCAATATGGAACAATTCTGAAGCCCTCCGTATTCCGGTCCACTCCCTGATATTCCTCAACTAGGACTTCTTTCTGCGGCCAACTCCACGCTTTCCGGCAACTTTTTGCATCATGATTAGTTGCAGCAGATCATAATTTTTGATGTCGAAAATCGTGACCGATATATGCGTCTTTTACTTTTTGACGCAGTCCATCAGCAGGCGGTTTTGGCCGACTCGACGTAGGACTTCGGCGTTGCATTGGTGACTTTCAGGGTCCAACTTATTGACAACATACGTCGGTAGGCCCACACTTCGAAAGCATCGATACGTTTCCTATTTTCGTCCAAGTTCCACTATAATAAACACTTCATAACTTTGGGTCGGTTCACTTGGGTAAAACGGGACTTAAGAGTATCACTGTAGTTTTCGAAATTGATACAAAATTTCCTCACGATAGGCATTTTCCTTTAACCGAAGAGCTGAGTAAAATTAAATTGAATTTCACACACGTAAGTAAACTCTGAGGTGCGAGCCGGCTTCGAACCCAGGGCCCTCTGCATGAGAGGCTAGGCTACCACGGCTATCCTTCACACATGGACCTAATCGACCTCCAACAAACAGCTCACCTGCGTGGCAGCCGGTTCGAAGACCACGTTGTACGAGAACACCTTGGCCTTCTGACCCGGGTTGTGGCAAACAACCTGCCCCTTGCCGGGAAACTCCAGCATCTCTCGCTCGCCGCACGACCGCTCCTTCTCGTTGAGCGGACGGACCCTGCACCGAATGGCATATTCAACGTGATAAAGCCGATTAAACAGCGTACTACTTAGTTCTTGCCTGACTGATCACTTCATTCAAATTATGAAAGCGTCGAAAAGGTTAATTTGAATGAAGTGATCAGTCAGGCGCCAAACATGTGGATATAAGGTACTTAATAATTGGGTCGATTTCACCAAGACTGATTTTTGTATCATTCCGGTGTGATTTTTATCCCATAGTAATTTATAGGTTTCATTATTGCAAAGTTATTTATTACACTGCAATATGAATACCTATATTTTAAAAGGGAACTTGATATCTCAACATCTCAAATAGTTTATGAGATATTTGAACTTGCATATTTTTAAGCACCAAAGTAGAAGAGAGAAAGAAAGAAAATAACTTTATTCAGCTATAAACACAAAACCAAAACATGTTCATAAAAGTTAAAACACAAAAAAATAAAACAAAAGTAACTTAGAACTAGCTTAGCTCAGCGTAATGCTGAGGCGCGGAGCCACAGCGCTGATTTTCAGCTGCACCAGTTTTTAGAATACTGAAAATAAAATAAAATAATCTTCTAATAGGTCTAATCACAAGCATTTAGCGGGGATAATGAGGAATACAGTGGGTAACTATTGAGAGGAACATTTTGTTTAAAACAATATATATATATATATATATATAAAACAAGAAACTGACTGACTAACTTACTGACTTACTGACTGACTGATCGATCAACGCAGAGCTGAAAGTACTGGTCGTAGAGGGCTGAAATTTGGCATTCAGGTTCCTTAAGAAACGTAGGGGAGCACTAAGAGAGGATTTCCCGAAATTCCCAGGGGAACGGTAAAAATCGGGATTTCTCATTTTAATATTTCTGCGCATATGAAGTTGCGGGAAAAAGCTAGTATACATATATATATTTGGTGTATATATTAAGTAGATAATTTTATGATAAATAGGAAATTAATAAACAACAACGTCGAACATTAATTCTACAATTGCACCCGAAGTTTTTTCGTCAATAATCAAGGTCAAGACCATTCAGGAATTCTTTACCAAAATATGTGTAGCATAATTGATAAAATTCACCGAGTTGAAGCTCTTGTTGAAGAAAAACCATTCATTAAAGCTCTCTGTCTCTCTGAAATATGGGCTACTGTACATAAAATAGACCGAAATAAATTAGAGGGTTATAACTTGGCTAGTAGTTATTGTAGAACAAACTACGAAGGAGATGGAGTTTGTATACTCTATAAGAAAGTATAGAATATGTTGAATTGATGGTTGTTAAAAACATCCACATTATAGCTGAAAACCAGCGCTGTGGCTCTAGCTATAGCACATGCTGAGCTGCGTCCTTTTTTCACATCACACTACAGCGTTAAGTATTATTGTTACTAGGAAAAAAAAAATTACGTCTATCTATCGTTTTAGCCGATTTTTTGTCCAATTTTATGTTTTTCATTTTTCTTGTGCTTATTTTATTTTGTAGTGTCTGTGAAAATAAATGTTATGAGTTATGGTTAAATTGAAAGCTTTATTCGACAATTCAGGCTTTTCGCGGCGTATAACTTTGCTTCGTCATCTTGTTTCCATACGATTGGATAATTGTGAAAATATGACGAATTATGTGACACAAATAGTTGAAACGTCGCACCGTCTAAGCGGCACAGGTTTCAGAATACCTAAATGATGAATGGGACGGTTCATTGCTGTTAGCCGGTTTACCAGAAAGGTTTATTTAACGATTATGGCAATTGAACATTCGGGCATTCAAATTACTGCCAATACAATTAAAACCAAATTAATTGACATGGAATCGGTCGACGAAAATGAATCCAATGTGGCGTTAATTGCAAAAAGATGGCAGAAAAGAAAAACCGGAAAACATGGCGGCCAAGCGTCTAATTCGTCAAGTCAAAATGGCAGCAGTATCACAAAGAAAATTATAACCTGTTATGATTGTAAACTGAGTGGTCATTAACGCAGTCAATGTCCGATTCTGAAAGAAAAACAAGAAATGAAGAAGCAGTCTAACGCTTTTAGCGTTGTTTCTCTAAGTGGGAAATTTAATCATAACGATTGGTATATCGATTCCGGAGCCAGCACACACAATATGACGGCGAATGAAAGTTATATAAAGCTTTCATCAAGTTTACCTGAAATAATAATGGCAAACAAAACGAAAGTTCCTGTATTATGTTTCGGCGACGTGGAAATACTTGCAAGTTTGAACTATGAAATTACTGTCAAGAATGTGATGTCCGTGCCGAGTATCACGACCAATAAATATCCTATCACTGAGTGAACTAATCAAAAACGGGAATAGTGTTATGTTTGAGCCCGATCGTTGCTATGTACTAACAAGAACGGTGATTTGGTCGCAGAGGCGGAACTTGTTCGATGGTGTATACAAGTTAAACTTGGAGGAGTACTCGGAACTTAAGTGTTTACTTAACTTACCTCTTCCTCAGTCGATGGAGAGACAGGCATAGAAAACTCGGTCACATCAATAGTAATGATATGAACAAAACGAAAAATGGATGGATGCAAAACATATAAGGATTCTCAAAACGAGCTTTGATAGCGCGATTCAGCGGACATTTAGCGACATCTATTGGTATATTTCAACACTATCTTTAACATACATAAGAAAGTAGTATGTTTTAAATACTAAATCTAAATAAAAAATAATTATGTAAATAATGATTGTTGTGTTGACATTATCCAATAATTATAACTAGTTTTAATACGTATTTACTTTAAGCTATAGAAATAAATTTTAATTGACATGTAAAATTTTACAATTTTATAAATAAAGTATCTGAATCTGAATCTAAAGAATACATTTTTTTGCATTAAATGACTAGCGTATTACGGTTGTACAGGGGGCGTTAATTAACTTATCCAATTACGAGTTCTTCAAGAAAATCGATAATTTTCGACGGGCCATAGCATGGTCCATTATACGAGTTGCAAAGCTGCGGGTTGGCTTAAATTGATTGGCCACATGGATTTTTTATAATGAAGGGTCTCAGATAGACAAATCACAAAACATTTCGTGGTCCGCGATTTTTGGAAACGAAATCCCTTCAGAAGCTGCACTATAAGCAGGACCTGGGCGAGCAAGCATGGCTCGGTTGAAAAAAAGCTGAAAATTATTTTTCCCAGATATGAGACCTTTATCAATTTGGCACCTCCGAAAACCCAATACCAAATTTTATCGAAATCGTTAGAAACGTTTTCAAGAACGTGAGTAGGTAGGTACAAACACCGGGTGTGGCCTGTAATAGGAGCAACATTTTTTAACGATGATACCACAGAGTATATACGCAGTTTGGGCTACGTCGGTGACCCTAGTTCTACTGAGGATATCCTCATTTCTGATTCTATCACTGTGGGTTTATCGTCAAATGGTTTGCCAACCAGTATAGGCTATGGAAATTATAAAGAGATAGGTACTTATATTGTTACCTGACGACGACATTGATGTTGTCTTCATCGGAGTTGAGGGTGGTGCTGGAGCCCCGGGTGCTGCGGTCGAGGCTCCCGGCCCGGCTGCTGCCGCTGCAAGGTTCCACACTTGAGACGCCGCACAAGTCGCACATAGCAGTTCATGCAACAGCCTATTATTGTCCCACTGCTGGGCAAAGGCCTCCTCTCATGATGATAGGGTTAAGTTTGAGGCTACCTTTTGTGGTTTATACATACCTATAGTGGTTCATCACATCCGAAAAGCTCTGTAGATAGGTAAGTAGGTATATGGGCAATATCCAGAGGCGTTTAAAATGTTCATGTATGCTAGAGGTAATGTACGATAGGAAGTCCCGCCCCTCCACAATTCAATAACACTTCAATGTATTTGGAAAGTATTTAAAAAGCATCACCAACACGCAATGTGTGCATGCAGAGACAGCCGTCAAAAATGCAAATTTACTAATACAAACTTATTATTTGCGGTTGCAAAAAACCGGTCAAGAAGCGACTTAAACTCGCGTGGAGAGGGTTCTGACCATTGATTATTTTATAGGGTTGACCCTGCAAAACGTTGTGACGCAAAAATTTAAAGTCTAAGAACATGTTTAGAATCGATAGCTGATCCTGTGGGTAAAATATCGTCACAACGCGTTTTGCTTGACCTCGTATAGGTACTTACCTACCAGCTATTTGCCCGCAACTTCATCCTCGTAAAATATTGAAATTAAATGCAAATAGAGATTTTAGAAAATGCTTTTTTTCCGGTAGTAGGTACTTAGTGGTAGGACCTGGGTGCAAGGACCGTACAGCTACCTCTGTCCTACTCGCTGATATGCCGCCAAATAAGAGCTAGAGCTTTGGTAAGGCGATGGGGCAGTCAGTGAAATTAGTTACAGGCATATAGAGGCATTCCATTTTAGGCCTACTTATGACTTCTATGATGTGTACCTATGGGCCGCTGACCACTTTCCATCAGATGGCCTATGTACTCGTTTACCTATAATAGTGTAAGTAATCCATCAATACTAAGTAATATCTGTGCGTCTGTCTGTCCGTTACCTCTTCACGCTTCTACCACTGGACCGATTGGGATGAAATTTGGTATACCTATAGGTAAATAGGTACCTAGTACAAAACGACGTAGACTACTTTTTATTCCGGAAATACGCATAGTTCTTGCATAGTTTTAATAAAGCCAAAAAGAGTTTCGTTAACAATTTTATTTAGACATATGACCTCGTTAGTTTTCTTTACGATCAGACAGATTTTGAGAAAAAACTGAACTTCATGTTCTACTAATTTGATAAATTCTCTGATTAAAGCCGGCAACACAATAGGTATCAGATAAAAAATTAGTGGGTGTATAGTAATATGTGGGTAATGGGTGCCTTAAACATGCTATGGAGTTGTTTATATTTCATACTAGCTTTTGCCCGCGACTTCGCCCGCGTGGAATTCGGTTATCGCGTTCCCGCGGGAACTACGCGTTTTTCCGGGATGAAAAGTAGCCTATGTCCTTTCTCGGGACCTCAACTATCTTCATGCCTCATCTCAATCGGTCCAGCGTTTGAAGCGTGAAGAGGTAACAGACAGAGAGACAGAAAGAAAGACAGACAGACGGAAAGAGTTACTTTCGGATTTATAATATTAGTAGGTATGGATTTCCTTATAGACCGGCCGTACATTGTAAGATTTTTTTCAAGATAAATCTTCAGATGCTCGCCGGATGATAGCCGGAAGGCATTACCATTCACTAATCCAATCCATTCGTGCCAGTTTTCGTGAATCGATCCGTACAACATCCCCTAATTCGAGGCATTTTGTGACCGCCTCGAGAATAAGTTGGTAAAGTCAACTAGCTATAATTATACTTACCTACTTTGATCTTGAAAAACTCACATCAAAGCATAAGCCTTCGCTTCTTTATTTTACCAGAAAGCCTGAAAAGACTCCAAAGTAGGTAAAACGAAATTAAAACCATTCGATTTAAGCCGTTGTTAATATTGTAAGTAGAGCCTGAGTGACAGCGAGCGCGGGCGAAATGTCAAGGGCTATACTTATATGTAAGTGCTTAATATGTAGGTAAGTTTGTACTTGTAGCCCTTTTGCTTTAATTTGTAGGGTGGAGAACTCTGCTATCGATACGGTATATTCCTTGCATTGATTAACTCCGGAGTCCTATATCCACAAAACGCCTCGTTTTCGCTACAGATGGTTAAAATTTGACAGGTTCTCAAATGCCGGGTCCCTAAATTTAGTTTAAAATAAAATGTTCAGTACCTACCTGATTTAAAATGTTCTATGTCGTATGTATGTCGCAAATGTTGAATTTTAACCATTCCGTAAAGAGGTCCGCCGCCGCCGCCGCCGGGTAGTCCAAAATGTCGCGCCGACAGCGAAATTTCAAACTAAAATTTAATCTAAATTTCGCGCGCACCCGCTTACAAGCTTTGAAATGTCTTAGAAAAGCTGTCCAAAAACTCTCCAACAGCTTCCTCGACGAAGATGACGAAGTTGCCCAAGAGTTTTGGAGGTATTTCGTTACAGCTATTGGAGTCCTGGGGAATTGGGGTATTACAGCACCTCCGAAGGCGGGTCGTAAAGGTGCTTCAGATACTTTTCAAGTCAGTCATTCACGAAGGGAAAATGCCGCGAGCATGGAATAGAAGTGTGGTGGAGCTCTTCAAAAAAGGTGATAAAACCTTGCTGAAGATGGGTCTATAGACCCATCTCACTTCTGAGCCATGTATACGAAACTTATTACACTGCAGCGGGGATCGGAGGATGCTTTCAAGGTGCTGGACTGGAATGGAAACGACGAGGCATCAATGTAAAGGGCGTGTCTCTCTCTTTTATTTACACGGGAGTGTTTATCTTTTGTTCGTTTGTATAGCCGATAGCTCATCGCTTAATCGCTCGCGGTGGGACTAGTGCCTAATAGCTAATAGCTCAGTCACTGTACACTGGCTTTCTGACTCGCTAGTATAAGCACGACACAACTTAGAAGGCGCGCGGATTAAGCAATAATAGACTCTGCATCAACGGCTTAAGTGCTTCGCCGCGCGCCTTCTAAGTTGTGTCGTCCTATAATTGTATACAATATTAGGAATGACGGTACAAAAAAAGGCAAAGGTAAACCCGCTCCAAGCTTTCAGGGGTTTAATGAGTTTCATTGGAATCAACCTTGATCTAAATTGGCAGTAACGCTTAGTCACTCTCACTCGCTGAGAGAACCTTTCAAATGAGAAGCAACTCTTTTTGACGTGATAACGTATAATAAATCGATGAATACCGGCTGCGCGCATGAAATAACATGACGAAATAGTAACGTTCCGCCTGAGCCGAGCGCGCAAGCGAGAGCGCGGAATAAGCGATACAGAGGCACGATCGGCCTAAGCGTGACGTTATCACGTAAAATGATCGTCCGTAAACCGACTTTATAGACAACCAATTTTTTAACTTACAAATAAGATAAGTACAAAGAAACATACCTAGGTAATTTCGCAAAAACTAAATGTGTGTTTGTATGAATTTTGGGCGTGATTTAGGAAAAGTATCTACGATGCAAAATAATTTAATATACCTCGTGTTAGTTTAGCAGAATGGCTAAATGCATTGGTAATTTAGGGAGCTAAAAACTCTAACCATGGTTTACTTTGAACACACTTCAAGGTCTTGCCCAAAATCCTGCCTCAGTTGTGTGGTCAAGGGCTGGCTTTTTATCAGATTCTACTGATTCATCGGTCAGCACGAATGTTTTCATGCGTATTTCATAAGCCTGACATCATATTGCTTGCTGGCTCATCCTAAGCACGAGATCGCACGTTCGCAATGTTATGTAAAGACTTAAAAAGTTAATGGTTTAGGTTTGTTACGAAAGCTTCTTTATTAACGACTATTCAGTGATCGACCTCCATCTCACCAGATGAAAAGCAAGATGTGGCAAAAGCCAAAGCTTACCTACTGAGCATAGAGAAACGATAAAAGAAGAGTGGCAGAGCCCTACTGTATACCGTAAATGAATTTTAGTTGATACCGAAAAAAAAATCAAGAAAAAAAATTAAATATTGCCATGAGCCCATGACCACTATGCATACTCGTAAGGCCCTTTAGAGTTAGAAAAAAGATAGAAAAAAGTTACTAATGAAAAATTCAAATGACAGATTGTATTGAAAATTCTTATATACGATATCATCACGACGAGTTCGAGATAGGGTCCTGTCACAGTTTCATATTGTCATATTGACGTGACACATAAATTAAATGGCAAAATACGAACTCATTATTTTCACCTTCTTGTCATACACAAAGGAACCTCTTTATTATAAGAAAATAAAAATAAAAAACAAATTATTAAATAGATTTTACACTGTTTTAAAGTAAACAAGTGTTTTTTTTTTATATATACCAATGGTAAAACAACAAGCAACGCAAACGAGCGCACAGCCCACCTGACGGTAAGTGGTCACTGCGGCCCATGGACACCGAAATTCTATGATCCCCCATTAAGAAACCATAAGATCTCGAATACGTGCCTACCCTGAGGCCTAAGATGGAATGCCTCTGCCAGAAATTTCACCGGCTGCCTTAAGGCCGTTCCCTGACCCAGCATCGTCAAATTGCTCATGTAAGATCATACTTTTCTAAGAAATGTTAAAAGTAAAAAATATGAAAAATAACACATGTTTTATTTGTTTACCTATATCATCCTTACATTGACAGCTTTCGTTACACTTTTCACGAAACTTCACTCGATACAATTTAATTCCAAAGTAACCTCTATATCGGGCCTTTATTCCAACTTTACTCCAGTTTATTATATCAAGCAGTGTAAAACTAAATATAACGGAAAAAACATCTATATTATATGCATAAATTGACAGCTTTATAAATGCCATGTTTTTAGACGGTATTTTTATAGAAATAAAAACGTGTTAAATACTAACTAAATCGGGCGTTCTGTGCGTAGCGCTGTCTCTTTCACTCGTTGTACGAGTGACAGTGACGGCTGAGCAGTTTATAGGAAGGGCCTTAACCCCCTACCGGAACACAACAGTGCGAGCACTGCTTATTTGGCGGCAGGTTAGCGGGGAAACACGGTGGTACCAACCCGGACGGACCCAGCACCAGGTCCTACCACTAATAAATGATTAAACTAAGATCTTGAATATTTTAAGAACTGTGTTAGCAAGCACCTTGGTTTTTTGGAGATAAATTAACTTAAGAGGGTTTATCCCGAAAGTTGGCAACGTCGCATATAGCTATCAAATGTTTCGCTGTTTTCATTAATTTCTGAATATTACTGAATGAAAACATGAATTATCGCTCTATGGTTGAATAAAACATTAAGTATGGATTGCAACAATTATGATAGGAACACGATTTTTTTAGGATTATGGAAGTACTATCTTTTGAAAACTTTCCATCGCATTTTCCATGCATTTTAATGTAACCTTATCATTTGAATGCCTAACCAACAAATATAAAACAATACGCGTCATTCAACCATAGAAGGATAACTTCTTTTTTAGGGTTCCGAAGTCCACAAGGAACCCTTATAGTTTCGCCATGTCCGTCCGTCCATCCGTCCGTCTGTCCGCACTATTGCTCGAAGATGCTTAGTTCTAGAAAGCTGTAATTTAACATGAATGTACATATTAGTTACGCTGACAAAGTGGTACAAGAAAATTTTGAAATACATTTTTTTATAGGATACCTCCCCTACTCGTAAAGTGGGGATGTATTTTATTTTTCTTGCGCACCCTTTGGTGCGGCATATCGTTGAATAGGTCTTAAAAAAATATTGTGGGTTTGTTAAAACCATTTTTGATTAAGTGATGCGTTTGTGAAATATTAAGCATTAAAGTGCTATTTTTGTTAGAGTCACGTGTCGCCCCCCCCCCCTCTGCCAGCTAAATGGTGGTATTTGGATGGCTGAAAAAAATCACGGTTGTGGCATAGGTATATAACGTAGTTGAAAGGAAAACTATCACAGCTAAGTAGGCTGTACAAACTTAGGAGTCATAATCGACCAACTTATGAAATGATTAAAAAACCAATGATTTTTCTCGAGCGGCAGGGGCGTCGGGCAGGCACGTCATACCACAGGCTAGCTAGATGCTAATAAGTCTTAGAAAGGTACTGTGGGCATCGTCAACTTCGGAACCCTATACTTTG
Organism: Aethes cnicana; assembly: GCA_963971205.1. Taxonomy (NCBI): domain Eukaryota; kingdom Metazoa; phylum Arthropoda; class Insecta; order Lepidoptera; family Tortricidae; genus Aethes; species Aethes cnicana. The sequence goes on along the minus strand of OZ020279.1, from coordinate 14,685,440 downwards.
CGCGTGGCCCGACACGCACTTGGCCGGTTTTTTAATTCAGTAATATCGAGAAATTAATAAAAACAGCGAAACATTTGACAGCTATTTGCGACGTTGCCAACTTTCGGGATACACCCTCTTCTCTTAACTAGGTCTGAAGAATTTTCTCTTAAAATTAACATAAACAGGCTGTAGAAAACTTCTTGGCCGTTAAGTACTTCCAGCATGGATTCAACATTGCACAATGTTCAATTTACCTTCCGTTCGGCGAAGGGCTCTGCAGGCTGTCGTCGTCGCGGCCCCAGCCCTTGCCCAGCGCTGGGAGTCCCAGTGAGTTGATGCCCTTGATGAGGGAGCCCGCGCCCGGCTGCTCCGTGCTGCGAGCCTTTCGGGCTTTTAATTCCTTGCCTACGAGTGAAAAAAAAGAACATTCGATAATAAGTAGGTACCTAATTCTACTTTTACTTTCTTTTTCACATTCCTGTCATTCCTATATCCTGTCTTTCCAGTCTGAGCACATACAATGTTTTTCTTAAGATTGCTTAAAATAAAAGATAGCATATTGTAATCCTCACCAGATTTGGCCGTGGCCAAGGCTTCAGCACTCTTCGATACGCTTCTAGAGAGAGCAGTGGGGGGCGCCCGCATGGGCCCCTGGCGGCGGTGGTCCACCATCTCCCGTCGCAGGGGCTGGAACAGCTGCAGATTCTTCAACGCCATCTTGATTTCTCATTTTTACTCGACTTATTGTGGAAGATTTTCAAATCGAGCATTATGATTTTTATCTTTCTTTTATAGGGTTCCGTTGTCCATATGGATCGAAGGCGGTTTTCTGTTCTTTTATTTGTATTTTTATTTCGATTAAGGCATCACTGTGAATTACAAAGATGAAATACCTATTAAGCTTTAAATTTAATTTTTTTAGAGTCAAATAATTGGCTATGGGTGAAAAATGACAAAGTGCTTGATTCTTTTTTTATGGATAGAAATAACCTTCCGTAATAAGAGAAAAAAATCCGAGAATATTCCGTGGCGTAGATTTTGCGTAAAAAATAAAATTGGTTTTGCGTTATAACGATTAAAAGATTCGGGTTTTCCTTGGTCCAAGAAAGCACGGCACATGTTTCTGAAAAAAAATAGTGTGGACATTTGACGGTGACAGTTCTCGCTTCCTTCGTACGAACATAGCTTTACGTGTTTTAGCAATTTTATTGGAAAAATAGCTTATTGATGACTGCTTTTGCTTACTGGACTTTCGATTCTGCTTGGCCCGAACGACTACGTATGCTTTAAACACGTTATTACGAATGAAGCAAGAACTGTCACCGTCAATAGTGTCAACACTTTTTTTTAAGAAGTAGTGCTGCATACTTGAACCAAGGTAACACCTTTATTTCAATCGTCATAACACAAAATCAATTTATTTTTTTACGTAAAATCTACAGCACGGAAAATTCTGAGATTTTTTTCTCTTGATACGGAAGGTTATTCCTATCCATAAAAAAAATCGAGCACATTATCATTTTTCACCCATAGCCAATTGTACCTCGCCTCTGCAAGCTATATGATTACTGATTAGGTATTTTTGGAAGTGTGAAGAGATTCACGGTATATAATTAACGAAGCGAAGTTAATAGGAATGCGACTATTATAGCTAGGAGCTAGGTAGGCTAAGTTTTCGTGTAATAGTCGACCAACCCTACTTATAACATGTACAGTCAGCAGCAGAAGTAGATAAGCTGTCCAGGTGTTCAAAATGACCTACACACGACCTTATTCTTAAGACATTAAGGGCGTGTGTAAGTCATTTTGAACACCTGGACAGCTTATCTACTTCTGCTGCTGACTGTACCTACTTACTTACTTGGGGAAGTAAATATTTTAAAATTATCCTATTATAGATAATGTTTCAATACCTAGTATAATTTATAGTTAGGTAAAATGCGGGCAGTAGAAAGTCGACAGCGAAGCGAAATAAAACGGATTGATGTGATAAACACGCCATAACTTAACGAATGACAAGTCAGGCTTATATTTGTAATGTCCACTATAACTATAACAAATACATTGTTTATAGCTTTTGCTTTCGCTTTAAAAAATAAACATGTAAGTACCTATGATTTTCATTTAGAATCGGTAATAAGTAGCCGGTTGTCTATAATCTTCTTTTAAAAAGAATCGAACTAAAACGTTGTTTTATTATATTTTATTATACATGGTGGGTCAGAAAATATGGCAAATAATTAACCCACAGTATCGGCTATCGATTCTAAGCATATTGTATAGGTCTTTAATTTTTTTGAGTTGGTTAAAAAAAAAAAATTGTATAGGATTCAGGCGTCGCTCACACAACCAATCCCATATACATTTTTTTTTTACCAACTCAAAAAAATTAAAGACCTATACAATATACTTAGAATCGATAGCCGATACTGTGGGTTAATTATTTGCCATATTTTCTGACCCACCGTGTACTTATACTAAAGTCAGGCGACCAATATAATAAAATACCTAATAAATAAGCAGGTCATAATATATCTTGAACAATGTTTAACAACGCTAAAAACATACCCCATTATGTAACCTATTGTAATAAAATACCTATGACTGGTCACTACATACATCCTAATCGATTTAAATAATCGTCTTCTTCAGTGTCATGTGAAAGTCCGAGTGTTGGGGTATTCGACGACACATGAATCTTTTAAAATCCACAAAACACTATAAATTAATATTAAAGTGTAAAATAAGTGATATTGTACTTTTTTTAAGTACCTATATCATTGATTGCGATGTGACGGAAACGCGGGAAACATTTCAAAGATGGCGGCGCGGGTGGCGCCGTCGCGCGCGAGACAGAGACTGAATTGCTTTCAGTCACCAGGGTTAATTCTACTAAAGCTTTTTCACGATACAACTATAATTTCATATAGTTGGTAATAGTGTATGAGTCGTGGGGTACGTTTAGGAATAAACTCTGTTTCGTGAATAAACGTGCGCCGAAGTCATTTTCGTTTGTATAGAGGAGGAAAAGTTTAGTTGTTGTATTACGAGTAGGTGTGTGCTTCTCATTTAAAACTAAGCGGGCCGCTCCGTTTTCGCACTAGTAGTAAAAGAAAAAAAGATACCTACACCAAAATCTTCCTCATGAACCCTATTAGATTAGTGAAAACTGGATAAGAACCCATTCAGTAGGTAGTTTTTGAGTTTATCGCGTGAGTTGATCGCAAAAAGACAGACAACCAGACGCGCAGCGGGAAACTTTATAACATGTACCTATGTAGTTAGTCAAGAGGCAGGCCAACCTTCAGGACTGAAGAGACCGCTATCTATAAGAGAGAGAGGTCATAATTAGCGTTCGTAAAGAAACTCATCAGATTAAGTATCGTAAATATGTACTTACTTTTTATCAATTACGTAAATGCATGGTAGGTAAGTACATTTCTTTGTATTTTTATTCTCTGTTGTTTTTATTCCACTAAATGAAACTATTCTTACAAAACAAGTCGATTTGCATAAAAAATAAAGGGATTTAAATGTACATCTGTATAATTTTTCAGCACACCAGGCAACTCCACTAATTATCTGAATGCATAAGTACCAAAAAAAAGGAATACTGTGCAAAAACCCAATTGATTTACTAAACATGTCTTACAAAAAAAAGATCACACAAAACGAGATTACCTTTTTTATCGAATTCACACCAAACATGTGGTTCGTACGTCGGATATATGATTTGTAAAACAAAAATACTAACTTGCACTCTAAATTGTACAATCTTACTACGGAATTCCTAAAAGTGCACCACAATAAAGAAAGTTTTCATTATCAAACAAATCCCTACAAATTGACTAATCGTTCAACTAAAATACATTAAATCTAACTTTATTTGCTTTTTGTTTTTCTGTTTTATTGAAATACGTGTTGGCGCTTGCACGTTTCTTATAATCCGCCGTATTACTAATGTACTTTAATCGCTTAACCGTTTTTGAAAACAGGGTCGTTTTGATATCTCTATAACAGTTAGCCCGTTAACGCCCGAAGGGCAAACCGCCCTTCGGGCGTTAACGGCGCCCGGAATAGGGGCCCCGCGTAGCGGGGAACCGTCGACTTGGAAGCAAATTGTGAAATCGCTTAGTGAAAAAAATTCAGTCTCAAAAACGGCCCCCTTTTGGTACAGTCTGACCCTCCTATGTATTGTTTCTGAACTGTGTTACCATTCAGTGTGCCAGTGTTTAGTGCATGTTAATTTAGCACTTAATCTTTTTTTTGTGTACTTAATTTTATAAAGATGACTGATTAAATTGGGTTTTATTTAGAATAAACGATGTTCCTAAAAGTAAATTAGGTGATGGTTTCTTTAAAAAAGTTCAAATATATTTTGTTGAGCTATAAGGAATTGTTAGATGTACTATTTTGATATAACAGATCTGCAAATATCATTAAACAGTATATTTAATTTGATTTATTTCGTGTGCAAAAATAGTGTGCAAGTCAGTATTTTTGGTTTGACTTTGAAATATTTTGTTCGAAAAAAGGGAGTATACAGATATCGATTTAAACACTTGCCTAAAAGAAAGAGTGAAAATGCGGTAAGTAGTTGTTGGTCTATTCCTTATAATACAAGCAAGATATATATATCGAATATTATCTGTGGTATGTATATGGTATGGTGGGAACGCGGTTGTCTCCCCGGTACCTACTCACTATCCTGCCAACCCCCATGCAGTGCACCATCGCACCATTGTTAGTCGAACGAATGACGGTTTTATAAATATAGATACTAACGATAAATCAACACGACTAGTGAATTATTTAATATGATTTTCTTTCACACTAAGTACTTACGTAATATTGTTTAAATATCTACCTACAATAATAAAAAGGTTTGGCGCCGACTTCGAAAACTAAGCCCTAAGGACTGCATAAGAGAGTTGGGGTATATCACATTATTTTATGATTTTCAGTGGGTTCGGTTTTTGAAGGCGGTTGCCTTTTTCAAAAAAGGAAATTAAGTAAAGGTACGAAATTCACCGGGCCAATTAGTACTCGTATAAAAAAAAATCCGTTAGTGACTGAATGACTGACAGACAGCCATTAACGGAAGAGATTATATATCTTGTACCTTTATGGTACCTTGGAAACTATAACTCGTATCAAAATTAACGTATGACTTATTTTGAGTTGAAATACCATGGACTTCTTAATAATTTTCCTGTAATCTATAGGTCAATAACTATCCTCCTTATTTTTTTCCAAAATTTTCACCTATTTTCTCAAATAACTCAAAAAGTATTGACCAAAGGAAATAAAAAAAATATAAGAAGTACTTTCATTTGGTATAGTTACTACTACTACAACAGCCTATTTACGGCCCACTGCTGGGCACAGGCCTCCTCTCATAACGAGAGGGTTGGGCTATAGTCCCCACGCGGGCCCAGTGCGGATTGGGGACTTCACACACATCCTTGAATTACTTCGCAGATGCGTGCAGGTTTCCTCACGATGTTTTCCTTCACCGAAAAGCTCAGTGGTAAATTCAAATTGAATTTCGCACATAAATAATTTCAGAGGTGCGAGCCGGATTTGAACCCGCGACCCTCTGCATGAGAGGCGGCAGGTCAAACCACTAGGCCACCACGGCTTTATATATATATAATATTGGTATAGTTAAGTAGTGTGTAATATAGTTTGAAAAACTTCATTAATTTTTTTTCCAATTTAGCCCCCAAAAATAGGGTATATTTTTTAAATTCATTTATTTTCGTTACACGTCCGTCTTTGGGTCACAAACTTACATATTCCTATATAAGGATATATCTTTAGAAACAAAAGGCAACCCGATATTTATTATCCCAAAAGTAAGGTCAGTTAAAATTAAATGTTAACTTATACAAAGGCCCAACGGGGCGGGGGTTGCGTCGGCCTAAAACAATTGTGCAACTTTTTCCGAGAAGTAAGGAGAAACTAAATTATTTGCAGGTGTCGGAACTCAGAATCATAAACACGCCACTTAATTTTTTGTAGCCATAAGATGTAAAATTACGGAGAAATTGGGGGCGTGACCTAACCGCCCTAGGATTATAGCCAAATTATGACGAACTCGTGTCGGAGTGTATCTACCAATGACTTTGTTCGGTTGACTTGCGCGATGTTTTCTTGCTTTCAGAGGGAGTAACTTCTGAAGGTGCGAGGGTGGGGGGGGGGGAGGAGAAAAGAAAGCAACGATTTATTTATTTATTTATTGACATATAATTACTACCACAGCATGACGGTTTGCACCAAAGCACTGTGAAATTAAAATTACTGACAGTTTAAATAATCTAAATTAAAAATTAAAATTAAAACTAAACAGGAAATACATTATACACAAACTGAGGACACCCTATCATCCATCGCCTCGCAGAACTTCAAACACTCATTGCACACAGCCATCCAACTACTAGCAAATACGTCACAGTGTGATGCAGATGCGAGCAGGTCGTTCAGGCCTTGCAGAGCACGCACAAGCGGCGACATTCTGCGAGACACAGTGCGTGCGGCTGGCACTGCCAGCAGCTGGGGCGGGCGCGGCCGGATGTGCGCGGCCTTGGACAACAAGGGGGTGTGGAGGCGAACTACCTGTGCCACCAACTCGGGACAATCCGAGAGCCCTCGTAAAATACCTAAAGTGAAGGTCAAAAGGTGACAATTCCACCTCACTTCCAGAGAATTATACCCCAAAGTGCCGAGAAGAATTTTAGTAGGGTATAGGTACGGATAGTACCTATCCATTCATCTTTTTGTATAAAAATCGTAAAAGCGCTTTTTGTATCTTCTCTAAAAACAAGACGTAAGCAGCCTCAAAAGGACTCCAAATGATTGAGGCCGTCTCAAGCTTACTCCTAACAAGAGCAGAATACAGAAGCTTGATAGCTCTGGGGTCGTAGAAATCACGTGAATTACGGATAATAAAGCCCAACCTCCGATAACAATTCACAGCGAGTTCCTTTACATGACCATGAAAGTTTAGTCGAGGATCAAAGAGGACACTTAAATCCTTTATAGAATCAGCTCGCATTATAGCCTCCAGACCCAGGTCATAGTTAGCCAGCAAAGGATTATGGGCACGGCTAAATGTCATCACTGAGCATTTTTGAGGATTGAAATGAAGTTTGTTACAAACACTCCACTGGAAGACGCGATCAATGTCCTCCTGTACTGAAATTGTATCAGAGACCTGTTGCACACCATATACAAGTTTTAGGTCGTCAGCATAAAGTAAGCACCTTGCATACTTAGCGACAGAAGCCAGGATCGAACCTTGGCTAACCCCGGAACGAGTGTGATATGGGTCAGATGTATAATACTGGACATATTGTTGCCTATCACGAAGATAGCTTGCGAAGAATCTTAGCAATTTGGGAGAAAAGCCAATTTCACACAACTTACAAAGTAGCACATCATTATCGACCCGATCGAAGGCTTTTTTGAAGTCAAAGTATACTCGTAGAACGTCAACTTGTATGCCCTCATCTAAATGCTCAGAAATGGTATCGACAAGAGTTAGCAAGTTTGTTTCAACTGACCGCCTCTGCCTGAAGCCATGCTGAGAATCGTTGAGGTAAGATTTTAACTGTGGAGCTATCAATTTATTGGTACGAATCTTCATACGTACGTATAGTTTAGTTTATTTTTCCATGGTTTAACGCGCATAAAGATTTAAGTACACTCATGTAAGAAGAGGTAAAAACAAACCGAGCACGAAGTTGAAGTTTACACTCGCGTGTTAAAACAAAACTGATCATGAATAGTTTACTTGAATAACTTCGTCGCATCGTTTTGCGTTTTTGATGTAGTAAAAAAAACTAGAGCTTCTGTTACTACTGTTAAAAGGCTTTACAATACGATACAGGTTAGTTGTCCCCACTTCCTCCGAGTAAAATTATTTATAGTGCCACTTTTTCCTTTGAATTCATTATTATTAACAATATTTCTTCGTAACTTCCTCGACTCGTTTAAGGGCCGGTTCCTATATCCACGTAACGCCTCGTTTTGCCTACGGACAGTTAAAATTTGACAGATTCTCTATGGAACAAATGTCAAAAATCAACCGTCCGTAGGCAAAACGAGGCGTTTCGTGGATATAGGAACCGGGCCTTAGTATATAAAATTCAAAAAGTCGAACATAACTGCTGATTAGTTTTACAGATGATGATGATCTTAACTTCCCATTCGAACATTTCAAACCCATTTCCCATTCGAATATAATCGAACATTTTAAAAATTTCTCTTTACTTCCGGGACACCCTTTTCCGATTAGTTGAAATTTCCCGCAGTTGGGATTGCCCCGTTGCATCTTATGCAATTTATGAACTCGACTGTAAAAGAACTATAAATTTATCGAATTTATCACATGCTTTAAATCGTTTACTGTTTGTATAGAAAGTATTTTCGAGGTTTCGAACTTTTGTTCTATATCACTTATCATGTCATTGATTTCTTTCAATTTGTTATTGATGTCAATTTGATTAGTAGCAGCTTCGTTAATTACTTTGGCCATTTTATAAGGGTTGGGAATATCCATAGCAATTTGCTTTAAATATAAAATAACATACCACAAGTAGCTGTCGTTCGACGGGTATGCGGTTTCCTCGTGTAAAACAAAGTCAAACGTGAAACGGAAATCATTGGAAACTTCACGAATAAACTTCCAATATAAATCTTGTTCTTTGCGTATACTGAAGTACTCAGGATAACAAGTACTCGGAGATTCGCGTCTTAGAGTACGACTTGATATCAAACAGTCGAGGCTATCTTTAGGATCGGTTTTTTCCCGTGGCGGTAGGATCTTGTTTTTTTGAGCCGTAAAATTGTAGTCACCGTAGGTCATGCGAGGCATGTTCGATGGCATTTGCTCACTCCAGATATGCTCCAGAACGCATAATCGCAAATCTCTCTTATTGATAAAGCTCTCTGTGGGACATATTTCTGGAAACGGATTGGTTTCGGCCATCTCTTGCCATTCCATATCAATGTCCTTGTTCGACGGGCCCGAGGATCTGCTGTGTATTGACCGTTTCTCGTTAGCCATACCCAGTATCGCTTGAGCAACGCACATAAAATAAAACGCCGTTAAACCTCGTTTTGATGTCATCTGCGAAATAAAAAAATATAATGAGGCGGTTCATTACTTAACTGATTAAGTATAAGTAGGTATAGGTATTATCTAATTTCACCATCATCATCATCATCATCATCATCATCATTTCAGCCCAAGGACGTCCACTGCTGGACTTAGGCCTCCCTCAAGGCTCGCCACTCGGATCGGTCCTGTGCTACTTGCTTCCACCGGTTTCCCGGCACCTTCACGAGGTCGTCGCTCCATCTTGTTGGGGGCCTACCGACAGCTCATCTCCCGGTTCGCGGACGCCACTCGAGAACTTTCCGGCCCCATCGGCCATCAGTCCTGCGAGCAATGTGCCCCGCCCACTGCCACTTAAGGCTCGCAATTCTTCGGGCTATGTCGGTGACCCTAGTTCTACTGCGGACACCCTCATTTCTGATTCTATCACGCAGAGAAACCCCGAGCATAGCCCTCCCCATTGCCCTCTGAGTGACTTTGAGCCTTCTTATGAGACCCATCGTAAGCGCCCACGTCTCGGAACCATAAATCATCACTGGCTGGACGTAACACTCACGGAGACTTTCGACTTGAGACACTGCGGTAATTTGGACGAAAAGACACTGCGAAGCTTCCCGAACGCTGCCCAACCGAGTCGGATTCGACGATTGACCTCTTTCTCGAAGTTGGACCTACCTAACTGGACTGTTTGTCCCAGGTATACAAAATGGTCGACAACTTCGAGCGCGGAGCCTCCGATTATTACGAGAGTGGACATGGACATTAGACATGATTTTCGTCTTGTCCATGTTCATTTTAAGACCAACTCGATCGGAAACACTGCTGAGGTCAGCGAGCATAGTACTGAAGTTTTCCATGGTCTCAGCCATGTAACTACCTATGTGCCCTAGAGCCTAATTTGATTTTATAAGTTACTAAAGTTTAAATTAAATACGGAGAAATAATGAAAAATGAGAAGTATTTAAATCACAATTAATGTAGGTATTAATATACTAGATACCAAAAGGAAGTTAAATCTGGAATGTTTAAACGAAATTAAGAAATTCGTATCGATTCGTATAACGTGTGTATTCGTGTATTAGAAAGTGGTTTCAAAGTCAAATATCTCGTAAACTATGAGGAATTTTCCCGTCGCGATTAAGATGTAATGAATGTAATAACGGACTCTATTCGATTTCATCGAAAAACGGGTAAGGTTGAAGGGAGGGACTCGGAGATCGATGCTTGGAGAGAATGGAATATTGAATAAGCGATTTCGCCAGACATGTGTGGTGAACATGGTCCAGGCATACTGGAATAGAAATTTCAGTTAAAAGTGTACTAAATATTGTGACCCGGCTAGCTCGCCGTGGAATTAAAAATAAAATAAAAGTGTGTTTTAAAATTACAAAGTGTATTTACAAATAAAAATAAAATGTTATCACTCAGCACTCCCGGTATAGTAAAATAAAAGTCACTGGCCTTAAGAAGCGAAGCACACGGTTGCAGAAACAGGAAAATTCAAGGATAGAAGCGGGGAGGGCCTCGGAGCGGATCGTGGGGTTCAGGTGTAGGCCACGGGTCCGAGGCAGCCGCAGAAGCAGGGCCAATGAAGGAAGGAGACAGGAAAGGGTGCAGGTAAGGCTGAAAACAAATAACATGCTGCAACATAGCCCAGCACCCAGTCCAAGCCCTACTTAGCGTCGAGGCCAGTGACGACTAAATAAAACTTGGACTAGGTTTTACAATTTTCTAAACTATATGTACAATATTTACTACACATACCTGCATAAGAGGCAGCCCTATGTACAAGATAAAATAGTAATATTATAGTGCGCAATTAAATATTCACGCTTTCCATTTCAAGTCAGAAGCCGAATGACACCGTCAAAGGAAAAAAAACAAAAGACAACTACTATCAATTTTGAATTTAGAATTTGAATGTACGCGCCGGCCAATAATGCAGCACGGAGGTTTGCCGTGCTACAGTACCCCGCGCGCCCAGGAGAATTTTTCAAGCCAGAAGGGCTGTGGAAAATTCAACAAAAAGAATATAAAAATAAGGAAATCAGAAAAATAATATACAATATTTACAATTTCAAATCTTTTATATGCCACCTCCCTATGGCACGACCATTAAGGTCAGCCAGTTCATAAACAAGAGGTGACAGCTTCTTTAACACTGTACACTTTACAAATTTAGGAGCTAACTTAGAACTAAAATATTTACCAGCATCGCTGAGCTGATAGTTACGACGCCACACAACATCCCCTTCATTAAACTCTGCTGGTTTTCGTCTCAAATTATAATATTTACAATTTTTTACATGTGCATCCCAGAGCGCAGCCTGCACTTTTTCCAGGATTGGCGTTAGATGGCCCAAATTCTCCGCGTACGCATCACGCGGTGCATATATCAAGTCGTCACAATCGACGTTAGCAGAATCGGCCACGCCATACAAAGACCCGCATGACACCAACTCCCTGCCAAATGCCAGGAGTGCAGGACTGAAGCCCGTGACTTCATTGACACTTGAGTTAATAGCAAATTGGATTTTAGCAATATTTAAATCCCAACTCCTATGATCGTCTTCTACGAAAGAGCTTATTGCCGTAATAATAGTACGGTTGTAGCGCTCAACAGAATTGACTTGCGGACAATATTTAGGAGTAAAGTGAACCTGAGGAATTTGGTATTTCGTAAAAAGTTCCTGCAATTCATAACTAATAAATTGTGTGCCGTTGTCCATGATGACCGTTTGAGGAATGCCATATACGAGAAAAACGTATTCTTCCAATATTTTGTATATGATTTTAGTGGTCGCCTTTTTGATAGGAAATATAAGACAATATTTCGAAAAACAGCAGTTGACGACAAGGATGAAGCGGTTCTGCGCACGCGTCATCGGTAACGGACCCATCAAGTCGATAGAGAGACACTGGAAAGGTCTACAGCACTCTTTTGGTTTTCCCATTACACCCAAAGTTTGATGATTTTGATATTTATAGGCCAGACAAATTTCACACTTAGAAATATATTTACAAACGTCTCTATACATTCCAGGCCAAAAATAACGCAAAGAAATTCTTTTATGCGTTTTAAATATGCCAAAATGACCAGCTGTAGGCTGTGAATGATTTTCAGTAATGATATCTTCCCTCATTTCTTTAGGAATAACTAGTTTCCAATCGTATTCAGAAGTGAGTAAAGAGCCAGTTTTTTTAAGTTTGTACAACTTATTATTTACAATTTTATAGTCTGGAAATGAGGAGCAATCATTCTGGCAGCCTGTAAGAACTTTATTAAACCATTCGTCATTAGATTGCACGTACACAATGTCTACTGGCACTGCACGAGATAAAGCATCAGGTATAACATGCTCTTTGCCTTTTTTGTGTCTTATTTCAAAGTTGAATGCTGATAATCGAACACTCCAGCGAGCAAGCCTGCCAGAAGGATTGTCTAGGTTTAAAAACCATTTTAAAGCAGAATGATCTGTATATATAATGAATTTTTGACCATTATCCAAGTAGCATTGCCAGTGTTCTAAAGAAAGTATGACGCTAAGCAGTTCACGTTCAGTAATAGAGTAATTTTGTTGCTGCTTGGATAACGAACGACTGAAATAAGCAATAGGTTTTTCTACGCCATTATCTTCCTGAGTAAGCATAGCTCCAATTCCGTAGTTTGAAGCATCACAGTGTACAGAGAAAACTTTATTAAAATCTGGGCAAGTCAGAACTGAACTCGATACTAAGGCTTGCTTAATATTAGAGAAAGCAGCATCAGCCTCACTATTCCATGCAAACGGAGGAGCCTTTTTGCCAGACGATGTTAATTTATTTAAAGGTGCAGCCAACGTACTAAAATTGGGTACAAAACGCCTATACCAACTAGCCGTGCCTAAGAACTTTTTTAATTCACGCCTAGTAGTAGGCACTGGAATTTCCAATATAGCCTGTACTTTCTCAGGATCAGTATGTAAGCCCTTTTGATCAACGATATATCCAAGATACTTTAACTCGCGACGAAAGAAGCACGATTTATCAAAATTAATAGTGAGACGGGCATATTTAAGCTTCTCTAAAACACGAGATAAAAGCGAAATGTGATCGTCGAATGTATTAGATATGACTATAATATCATCGAGATACCAGAAAACACGATTCTCAAATTCTGGTGTAAACAATAAATCCATTAAACGCTGCTGCGTAGCAGGTGCATTAGTTAAGCCGAAAGGTGTGACTTTAAATCTGAACATGCCACGGCCCGGAACATAAAAAGCCGTTTTGTCCCTATCTTGCTCACACAAAGGTAGTTCCCAAAACGCTTTAGCGATATCAATACTAGACAAAAATTTAGCATCTCGAAGATTGTCTAGAATTTCATTAATAAACGGCAACTTATATGCGTCTTTTTTAGTTACAGAATTCAGTTTACGGCTGTCAAGACAAAATCGCCAAGAACCGTCTTTCTTAGGAGTAACTAAAACAGGACTCAACCACGGACTCTCACATGGCTCAATAATATCTAAAGCTAGCATTTTGTCAACCTCCTCCACAAGAACCTTTTGTTTCTCAGGAGAGAGTCTGTAGCATCGCTGTCTAATTGGTTCGTGATCGCCAGTGTCTATGCGATGAGCTACCAAATGCGTCCTACCTAGTGGAATAGCATCAGTAGACGCTTCCCGAAACTCGGATATAATTTTATTCACCACAACCTTTTGAGAGTCAGACAAATCTTCAAAAGGAAGAACTTGTTTACTAGCGTCGTTTAAAGTTAAGGACGTGCAATTAGAAGGACGTCTCAATTGAATACTTTTTAAACAATTTGGAAGAAGGTTAAACCTCTTCCAAAAGTCAATACCAAGTATGAAATCCGATGAGATACCCGGAATTACATGCGCGGTGATATTATAAGTGTCACCATTGAACTGAATAGGTAGTTCAATAAAGCCAATGGAAGTAGCAAGCTGTCCATTAGCTGCGCGGACAGAGATTAAACACGACGAGTTCATTAAGAACCCCCGATTTAACAGTTCAATGTGGGAGTTATTACCCAGAATCGTAATAGAACTACCACTATCAAGTAACCCACATAAAGTCAAACTATTTACATTTATATTTACAAAAGGACGCTCGTCATCAACCTGGTCATTGAAAAGGATCAAGGAAGTTTTATAAGAAAGCATGAAAAGTCGTACCACCGAAAGCCAGTCTTCCCACTCTTTGCTTAAACAAGTATTATTTACATGATTTCCTTGATCCTCGCCTACACGTTTTTTGGCATAACATCTTTGCTTTTATTACAAGAGGGACATTCAGAGCTACGATAACCGTCCAAGCCGCAATTAAAGCAAACGACTTTACGTGGTTCTTTACACGAACGCAAAGAATGACCGTTTACTCTACAACGCACACAGAATTGCTTAATCGAACTAACTATATTTACAGAATGACTATGTACAGGTTTATACACAAAATCCTCAGTAAGAGTAGAGGAACTATGAGAAGGAGGCTCTCTGAAGTTCCTAGAGCGGTCTAGGCAAGCCTCGTATTTCTTACAAACAACCTTTAAATTTTCTATAGAATTGATATCCGACTGCGACACAATAATGTCGTAATCAGGTCGTATATTTCTGAGTAAAATTTTAAGTTTATCAGCTTCAGACATGGTGTAAGAAAGTTTAGAAAATAAACCGGTCATTATGGCAAAATATGCAACAACCGATTCGTCTTTGCCTTGAGTACGGTCCTGTATCTCTCGAAGTAATTTGTAGTCATAGTCTACAATATCAAAGTCCTCAAACAATTTACGCTTCAAACTGTCCCAAGACTCAAAATCGGTCCTGTAGGCGCGGAACCAATGAAGTGCTGCTCCCGTAAAAATATCATAGCAGTGTGACAACAAACTCTCTTTAGAAATATTGCGAGACACTGCAAGCTCTTCAATTTTTTGTATAAAAAAACACGAGTTAAGTTATGTACAATCAGGAATAAATATTAACAAGTATGTACATAACCTAATCCAAGTTAAACCCACGTGCTGAGTGAAACAACCCTTGGGCGCCAATATGACCCGGCTAGCTCGCCGTGGAATTAAAAATAAAATAAAAGTGTGTTTTAAAATTACAAAGTGTATTTACAAATAAAAATAAAATGTTATCACTCAGCACTCCCGGTATAGTAAAATAAAAGTCACTGGCCTTAAGAAGCGAAGCACACGGTTGCAGAAACAGGAAAATTCAAGGATAGAAGCGGGGAGGGCCTCGGAGCGGATCGTGGGGTTCAGGTGTAGGCCACGGGTCCGAGGCAGCCGCAGAAGCAGGGCCAATGAAGGAAGGAGACAGGAAAGGGTGCAGGTAAGGCTGAAAACAAATAACATGCTGCAACATAGCCCAGCACCCAGTCCAAGCCCTACTTAGCGTCGAGGCCAGTGACGACTAAATAAAACTTGGACTAGGTTTTACAATTTTCTAAACTATATGTACAATATTTACTACACATACCTGCATAAGAGGCAGCCCTATGTACAAGATAAAATAGTAATATTATAGTGCGCAATTAAATATTCACGCTTTCCATTTCAAGTCAGAAGCCGAATGACACCGTCAAAGGAAAAAAAACAAAAGACAACTACTATCAATTTTGAATTTAGAATTTGAATGTACGCGCCGGCCAATAATGCAGCACGGAGGTTTGCCGTGCTACAATATTAACCCCCTTTTTTTGTTTTCGCTGGGGAAATGCATTTACGCAAACCACCGCCCGGGGGGGGGGGGGCAGGTGGTTATGTGGGACTCGCCGACCAGAGTGGCCGGAATACCCACTAAAACCCCAGCGATTCTCCTCCGCGCTGTGAGCGCGAGGGCTGCGGGATCGCTTTAGGTGCTATCGACTATATAGGTCACTATCCAGCATCCTCCCAACTATGGTCGACAGCGAGAGGTCTCCCCCCACGACGGCGGCCAGGGCGCTCCGGTCGCTTGCCCAGGCCGCGCACTCCTCCACAGTGTGGCGCATGGTGTCTACCTGTCCGCCATACTCGTGGCAGGCCGGAGTTTCTTTCCCGGCCCGCCACGCGGTGCAGGTACCCAGAGATCTAGATGGGGCAATATCGCCACAACGGTCGCCAAGCCAGTCGAGGCGCATCCCAATTCGTCCTTCCACCGGGGAAGGATAGCAGCTTGCGCCACCTCCCGCAATCCCTGCACCTCTCTGAAACTGGGGAACTCCCCCCTTTCCCGCAGGGCGGCACGGTATTCGTACACCTCCACGAGTACCTCAGCTTGCAGCGACCACGGAGGGTCACACGCAAGGAGAGTCGCGGCCGTGTACGAGACCGTGTGGTACGCCCTGCTTGCTCTCACCCTCTGCGGTCTTCGCAGGAGGGCCATATTTTTCTCCCCAAGGGCGTCGACCCAGAGCGGGGCCCCGTACAGAGCCATACTGCGGATTATCCCGCAGTACAGCCTCCTGCACAGGGATGCCGGTCCGCCGACATTAGGGAGGAGCCTCCCCAGTGCCCCCGCTGCCCCCAGGAGCTTCGGGGCCTGCTTGGTGAAGTGCGCCCCGAAGCTCCACCTCCCATTGAGGTAGAGGCCGAGATATTTTATGTCGGGCTCAACCTCGACCCCCCACCCCGGACAGGGTGATCCGCGCCCCCCTCGGAGGACCCCTGCGTGGACCATGGTAGAGGACGGCCTCAGTCTTCTCGACCAAAACCGTCAAGCCCAGCAGGCGAATCCTATCCGCCACCAGCGTTGCCACGACCTGGCCTAGCCGCGCCGCATCATCAAAGGTCCTTCCTCGGGCTGTGACGAGAGTGTCATCCGCATAGCAGTTGAAGCCGACGTTCCATAGGAGCCTTGAGGGACGCCGCTCCCCACGCGACGCTGGTGGAATCCTCCGTCTCCGCCCTCCCAACGGATCACTCTGTCCTGGAGGTAGTCTTGCAACAGCCGCCGGAGATAGGTCGGCACCCCGTGATGCCGGAGTGCCTCTTTGATTGTCTCGAGTGGCAGGCTGTTGAAGGCATTCTTGACATCCAAGGAGATCGCCAAGACTACCTCCCCCCGCTCAACGGTCTCTGCGGAACGAGTCTTCAGGATCTTCAGAGCGTCAATCTACTGAAGCCGTACTGGACCTCTGAAAGACCCGGTCCCCACTCGTTGAGGTGCCGGACGAGCCTGTGGGCAAGGATTTTCTCGAATGTTATGAGTACCTATGTAACATCACTAATGTCATGTAGATGTACGGAACGTCACTAGCGGAAACAGGCACTTGACAACATGGCGTCGTATGGTTGTTTTTGTATCTTCTATATTAATGTGATTAAAACCAAGTTTCATTAAAGTATAGTGTTATTATTAAATATCATGCACCGACCAATACATGGTGTCAGAAGTGGTCGCAGTCATAGTCGTCAGTCAATAAACAAGATACTTTTGTCAAAAAGAGAATTTGAAAAATTCAACAATGGCGGATAAGAAGCCGACAAAGGAGGCAAAGGACGTCAGTGCTAACCCGGAAAGAATATTGAATTTAAGTGGAAATTTGCATCCACTGGACGTGAGCGATAATAACCTGTGTACGGCATGGAAGACCTGGTATCAATCGTTCAAGATATATATGAAGGCAAGCGGGATTGGCCGGGAATCGGAGGATAGAAAGGTGGCTGTATTTCTACATTTTCTAGGTGAAAAAGGTCTCGTTATCTTTAATAGTTTCAATGTCGATGAAGATACAATAACTTATGACGAGTTAGTGGCCAAATTTGAAGCATATTGCCTACCAAAAACAAATGTCACGTATGAGAGTCACAAGTTTTTCACAAGAAAACAGTCAGATGGTGAAAGTATTCAAGATTTTGTAACAGATTTAATAAATAAAAGCAAGACTTGTGATTTCGGCGATTTACGGGATAGACTGGTCAAGGACATGCTTATTTGCAACCTAAATGAAAAATATCAGTATGTGAGAGAAAAATTATTACTAGAAGAGAATTTAACTTTGGAGAAATCCATACAGATCAGTAACACATTGATAAGCTCACAGCATCAAGCAACAGAATTAAAAGAAAATAAAGTGAATTATGTCCGCCGTGGTTCATCGTCGTCGCGTCAATATCAACACAGAGGTCGAGGTCAGCAGCCAGTTCATTCAAGGTCCAAGTCAAATTCAAGACAGTCTTCTCACTATCAGGCCCGGAGTACTAGTCGCCCCACCAGATGTCAAATGTGTGATCAAGTGCACAGGTACAAGTGTCCAGCAATGTATGTAAGGTGTCATAAATGTAAGTCTATTGGTCATTATGAAAAATGCTGTAAAGCTAAACAACAGGTACATTTATTACAGTCAAGTCAGTCCGATCAACATGATATATCTGATCAAAATCTCTTTATTGGACATATTAACAATATTACCACAAATGGCAATGCCTGGACAATTGATGTGAATATTCAAAACAAAAATGTGCACTGTCTTCTTGATACTGGCAGTGATGTCAATGTCATGTCTGTAAACACTTTTAAAACTTTAAATGTGCCTAACATGTTACCATGTACAAACAAAATTACATCATATAGCGGTGATAGTGTGAAAATTGTAGGGCAACAGACATTAAAATGTACATTCACTATTAAAGGTCAAATACATGAAGAAAAAATAAATTTCATCATTGCAGATGTACTGTCACCTACTGTTTTAGGCAGAGACACATGTAACCAATTAGGTCTAGTCAAACGCATTTATAATATTAGTCATGAAGAAAAGTCAGATGTGTCAGAGTCAAATGTCAAACTGTCTCATGTGTCAGAGTCAAATGTCAAAAAGCCTTATGTGTCAGGGTCAAATGTCAAACAGTCTTATAAGTCGGAGGTAAATGTCAATAGTCAGTCACAACAGTCAATACAGTCATTGGAAATGTCAATGTCTCAAAGTAAAGTCTCAGATGGTGACTTAAATAATTTAATTCACAAATATGAGAATGTGTTTGTTGGTCTAGGTTGTTTGCCAGGTGAATGCAGTATAAAAGTCAATCCTGATGTGCCGCCAAAAATAGATGCTCCGAGGAAGGTACCATTTGCATTACATCAAAGACTTCAACAAGAACTTGAGAAGATGGAAAATATGGAAGTCATCACGAAAGTCACAGAGCCTACGGACTGGGTGAGTTCATTAATTTTGGTTGAAAAAAAAAATGGTCAATTAAGGGTATGTTTAGACCCTCGCAATTTAAATCAGGCAATTAATAGGGCTCACTATCCTATTCCATCAGTAGACATGGTCCGCGCCAAGGTGGCTGGTGCAAAATTTTACTCCACCTTGGACGCAAGTAGTGGATTCTGGATGTGTAAATTAGACGAGCAAAGTTCTTACCTCACAACATTTAATACGCCTTTCGGTCGATACCGCTTTAAACGCCTTCCATATGGAGTCAACTGTGCTCCTGAGTATTTTCACAGAATTATGACTGAAATGTTTGCCGACATACCAGGGGTGGCAGTTTACAGTGATGATATTTTAGTCAGCGGTCAAACACTACAAGAGCATAATGAGCGTCTCAAAATAGTATTTCAAAGAGCAAAGAAATACAACGTCAAATTTAATAAAGAAAAATGTTCATTCACCAAGGAGAGTATTAAATATTTAGGTCATATTTTTTCAGCAGAAGGAATCACTGTTGATCCGGACAAAGTCAGAGCAATCGAAGAGATGCCCTCTCCTACCTGCCTAAAAGATCTACAAAGATTTCTGGGCATGCTTAATTATTTAAGCCCTTTTATTAAAAACATGGCAGGCGAGACAGAAATTCTACGCGAATTATTGAAAAAATCTACTGATTGGCAGTGGACTGCCAATCACGAAAAAACATTTTGTCGTCTGAAGCAATTAATATGTGAAGTCCCAGTGTTGTCACATTTTAATGTGCATGATCCGATTGTCCTACAGAGTGATGCAAGTAAGAGTGCTGTCGGAGCGGTGTTGCTACAAAATCAACATCCTGTATATTATGCTTCAAAAACTTTAACAGATACACAACAGAAAATGGCTCAGATTGAAAAAGAACTATATTCAATAGTTTTTGCCTGCATCAAATTCCATCAATTTATATATGGGCAAACTGTTACTGTAGAGACTGATCATGCTCCTCTAATAACCTTGTTTAAAAAGCCTCTGGTCGAGGTTCCAGCGCGCCTCCAGAGAATGATGTTGAAAATACAACAATATAGTCTAAATGTAGTCTACAAGAAAGGTAGTCACATGTACATTGCTGATACCTTGTCAAGAGCAGCACTCTCTGAAACATGTTCAGATGAGTTAGATGATGATGTTGTAGTTCATGTAAACTTACTGATTAAGTCATTGCCAGTTTCTTCAGAACGTCTACAGTGGTTAGTCAATGGCACTAATGAAGATGAAAGCCTACAGATTTTGAAAAGATACTGTAAAGAAGGATGGCCGTCATATAAAACTCAAATACACAAAGATCTTCATGAATATTGGCAGTATAGATTTGATTTACATACAGAAAATGGTTTAATTTTCAGAAGTAACAGTATAGTCATACCTAAAAAATTAAGGCCAGAGATTCTGAAAATAATACACAGTGGTCATTTGGGAATTGAAAGGTCAAAAGCGTTTGCTAGAGGGCATGTATTTTGGCCATTTATGTCAACTGATATAAAAAACATCGTTCAGTCGTGTCATATTTGCTTGTCACACAGAAATTCAAATGCCCCAGAACCACTTCTTCCACATGATGTTACATTACTTCCATGGGAAAAAGTTGGTGTTGATTTCATGGATTATAGATCTAAAAAGTACATAGTAATACAAGATTATTACTCAAATTATATTGAGCTAATGTCAGTGGCAAGTACTAACGCCAAGACAGTTATAGTCTGTCTTAAGAGTATTTTCAGTAGACATGGCATCCCAGTCGAGTTATTCTCTGACAATGGGCCACCATTTAATTCGGCAGAATTTAAGAACTTTACTTTTGAATGGGGAATACATCATAATACCTCAAGTCCCTATACACCAAGGTCCAATGGGTTGGTAGAGTCGGCAGTAAAGATTTGTAAACGTTTTCTTACCAAGTCAGAGGAGTCTGGAACCGATCCATACCTTGCGTTACTTCAATTCAGAAATACACCTAGGGGAAATCTACCATCTCCAGCACAATTGTTAATGTCACGCTCACTTAGAACACAGTTACCAACAGTGACAAAAAACTTAAAACCAAGAACAGTCAAATTTCAAGAATATGTAAAAACCAAGGAAGAACTTAAGGATAAAATGAAAGATTACTATGACAGAAAGACTAAATCATTACCAGAACTACAAGAAGGAGATAAAGTTTATTTTAAGAAAATGCCAGATACTTCATGGATTACAGGCACAGTTAAATCCAAATGTGATCAGCCTAGGTCTTATACTGTGCAAGGGTCGGATGGATTCATAGGAAGGAGAAATAGACAGCATATTTTGAAGCCGCCACAGTCACCTAAAAATGCATCCCAAGATATGGCATGGAAAAGTCCAAATATCAAGACATCTCCTAAATTACACACAGTACCACCATCTATGGAAGAGCAGACAACTCCAGCTGAAATGCAAACTAGGTGTGGAAGAGTCATAAGACCACCAAGACGGTTAGATTTATAAAAGTTAAGATTTTGTAAAGTGAACACTAGAAATGACTGTGAAGGGCTGATTAATTTAGTTAGTTATAGAATATAAATAGATATAGACTTAGTTGAGCAACTTGTCTCATTTTTAAGAAAGTACTTAAACAGTCTTTGTTGTCAAAAGTTATTATTGAGAGTTTAGTCTATTTTGTAATCTGTGTCAAGCTGTGAAATTATAATAAATTAACTTTTTCTAATAAGGAGGATGTTATGAGTACCTATGTAACATCACTAATGTCATGTAGATGTACGGAACGTCACTAGCGGAAACAGGCACTTGACAACATGGCGTCGTATGGTTGTTTTTGTATCTTCTATATTAATGTGATTAAAACCAAGTTTCATTAAAGTATAGTGTTATTATTAAATATCATGCACCGACCAATACATCGAACACCTTGCCCACTTCGTCCAGCAACACAATGGGCCGGTACGGCCCCGGCGTACTAGACGGCCCGTCCTTGGGAATGAGGGTCAGCCGGCCCTCCTTCCACGGCCGAGGGAAATGCCCGACGCGGAGGCATGCGTCGAACATCCCTCTCAGCCGCTCGTCCAATTTGCCGGCGGCGATCAGGAGTACCCTACCGGGCACTCCGTCCGGGCCAGGGACAGTCTTTCACCCCTTGAAGTGGTCGAGGGCGAGACCCAGCTCACCGCCGTTTACAGAGGGGGCCACATCCCTGGTCCTCATTTGTGGGAGGGGCCATGGGCGGCGGAATGTGTCCCAGTTCCCGCCGGGAACAGTTCCGCCACAATCCTCTCTATCACCGCCGGCTCTAGGGTTTCTAGGGGAGGAGGGCCCAGTAGGCGCAACTTCTTACGTGCCGTTCTATAGGGCCGCCCCCAGGGATCCATATTCAGGCCCTGGAGGAGTTCTTCCCTTGAAAGGGCCTTCGCCCGTGAGATCGTTAGCTGGAGCGCCTTCTTCTTTTCCTTGTAGGCGCTCCACAGCTGATCTTCCCGCTCGTCCGCCCTCGGCATCGCAGCGTCACACACCGCCGTCAGTGCGGTGCGGACTTGGTAGGCCAGGGCGTCCACCTCTTTGGGCCCTTGTCACGTGAACAGTGACCCTACACCTACAGGGCACCCTACACGGAGCAAAATAAGTTAGCCGAGGAAGTTTAAGACGTATATTGAGATAGGTCGAGGGTCAAGGCCGTTGTGTTGGGTCTGTCTTCAGCGGGGCATTCCGCGATACCGTACGCCCCTTGGGTGTCGTGGCGCGAAGCAGGTTGATCTGTAGGTCGGGTAGGCAGCAAGCAGCGCAGAGTCGGCACTCGAAGGCAAGATGGCAGCGTCCCAATGTGCCGAGTCAAGATCTCGGCGGAATTTTCCAACCCGGGGGGTGTTCCTGGAATGCGGCGTACATTGCCAGCATTAGAAAAAAATCCAGCATAAACTGGACCGTAGACCATCAAGCGCGCACATTCCAAGAGGTAGGTTTACACTCAAGCGATTGGTGAAATTGTGTGGGCTTGATGAGCAGTCCAGGTACAGAGGTGAAGCGGTGAAAAGGAAATCAATGGCGAATAGCTGCAGGCTAGCATTTCAGAATTGAATAAACAAAGTCAAGGAATAAGCTGAGCGATTCTGCATTATTTCTTACAAGGAAAGGCGTGAGAAGATGTAGCGTGTTGTGTGACATTATTAATAAAGAACTAGATAATTATGGGTCAACTTACTACGAATGTAAAAGGAAAACAAGTACGTGGCTAAAATCCAAAAAATATTATGAGATCGAAAATTTATGAAACCTCTAACGTCATCTGTTGCCTCTTTGTAATATTACATGTCAATGAAAATAGTCATAGACAAGTATGTATGGCTTCTACCAAATAAAATCTCTCTGCCATAGGCTTTCGAACTGATATAGTATTTTTCGCAATCGTGACATAATAGAGAGCTTTTCAGTCGAGTACCGTGTTTAGGCCACGAAGCTTGCTGAGTGGCCTAAGTAAGGTACGAGATTGAAAAGCTTGATTATGGCACTATTGTGAACAATACTTTTTGTACGAGTCCATTAAAATTAATAATTTAACTCATTAGTACGAGTATATAAGAAAAATAAATGTCGTTTGAATTTTGCTCTTCGTGGTAGGGCCTGTAATCTAGTTGGTCACGACGTGCATCTAGATGGCCATGCCGAAACGTGAAAAAGTATTTCGATCGTCTAGAGCGAATCGAAATAACTTATTTCGGTTGTTTCGGAAGTATGACTATTTAACGATGAAAAGAGTGACATTGCAGTATTCTCTATGAAATCTTAATACACATATTTCAATTGACGAGTACAAAAACGTGTTTTATTTCCTAATAGGACGCATATCGATAGAGTTCCGTTTTTCAACCTTTGGGTACGGAACCCTAAAAGTGTAAGGGAACTGCTAAAAACGATAAAAATAACTTTGTATTGGAATCGCCTTCGCGTGATACAAAGTTCACCGGATCAACTACTTTCTAAAATAAAACAGAGATGATTTGAAGCATCGTATTTATTTGTGCACGGCATCAGACGACCGCTATGTGTGTAACGGGAAGACACCTAAGTCGGTCTTCTCCAACAAGCTCTGCAGGTCGGCGGTGGCCCGCAGCGCGTCGGCCAGGCCGGCCCGCGCGGCGCGCCCCAGCGCCTCGGCCCGCTGCCCCGCCTCGACCACCTGCATGTAAAACCGTTCGCGGTCGTCGGCGGCCGCCACTGCGAGCTTCACTATTGCAAACGGATTGGGCATCTCGGTCGCCATTGCTTTCAAGTACAAAATCAGATACCAAAATTTGTTCTCCATGCGTAAGCCAAAGTCGGATTCTTCATTTAAAACGTAGTCAAAGGTGAAACGCCAATCATTTAAAACGGTACGAAAGAAATCGTTAAAAACGATGGCCTTTTGTTGGTGGCCGTTACCGCCCGATGCAGGGGCTCCCTCCTGCGGGTAGCAGTCGGTGGGCACCTGGCGCGCCTGATCGCGACTGTTCGTGAAGCAGTCTATCGGAGAGTTGGGATCGGTCGGTTTTCTGTCGGTCACGGGTCTTAATAATCTGCTTTCGAAATGGTCGTAACGCGCATTCATACGAGGCATAATGGAAGATATCTCCTCCGTCCACATCTGTTCCAGGATGCAGAGTCGCAGACCCATTTTACTGTGAACGGCATCGCTGGGACACCTGTCGGGGTACGGGTTGGTGTCCACCATCTCCTCCCACTCCAGGTCTCCGGAGATGCTGGAGTTG